>JAOSBO010006229.1:0-13390 GCA_027563915.1 Erythroxylum rotundifolium
CAAATCCTTAAAAAACAGAGAGAGATGGAATTCAACCATGTGCACCGCAGTAGACAGGAATCCCCATCACCACTCCGCCGTCGTGGCGACGGGCGCCGACGGGCACTCCCATCGCTGGCTTGGACGACGAAGCACACGGTTTCGATTTATTATTTCTCGTAACTGGAGCCGGACTCCCCTGGTCGGAGACCTTTATGGAAAGATTAACAATACCATTTTTCTCACCCTTCTCGTTCTTCAGTCGATAGCTCAAGATGTGTCCGTAACATTCCGGAGTCGAACAGTATTTCCCTAAGAAATCAGAAGCCGGTACGTCCACGGTACCAATAACTCTGTCCACAGACCCAATCCTGCACAGCACTTGAAGGGTTATGAACCGAGCGTGCATTGGCATGACCATTATCAGCTTCTCGTTCCATGAAGGAGAGCTTCCTCCTTCAAAGTCTGTCTTTGTGGATTTGCTGTTAAAAGGGTCGGTCTTCACTACAACAAAGGTGTTTGTTTTCACTGGTTTTTTATCAAGACTCAAATTTTCTGCGGAGAAGATGACGATCTCTAGAGTGAAGAATGTCATAGATATAAAGTAGAACGCCAATCACTTAAAGGGTATCAATCAGTGTAATTGTGAAGAGAAGAACAGAGTAAGATGGCGAGTGCTTTAACGGAGGTTTAGTTGTTTCTTTATAGCAACGAAAGCTTGCGTGTTTACGATTGTGAAAAGGACATGGGAGTTATCGCTGATGATGTGATGTGTTGGGTTGGTGAACGGTGAGCCGTTGGTTGAGCAGCGTTGGATATTTAAGAGAGAAACTTTTCGTTGTTGAATTGTAGCGTGTTTCAATTTCAACGATCAAACGCTGCGGTCAAGGTTGAAAATTATAATATAAATGACTTATTAGAATGGTTACAGCTGTAAGCATAATTGCTATAAAATAGATGAGTCACCCGAAATTTTTGTTTGACTCAAATGTCGATCCAGTCTAAAAAAAATACAAAAACGTATACGATATGATTTTAGATTTTTAAAATTGAGTATTTTGAATTCGAATTTAATCAAAAAGTTAATTGGGTTAGACTTTGTAAAGCTTTGAAGTAGTGCTTGAATGAGGAACCAATTCTTTTCGTTATGTATGGTTACTCTGATCTATATATTGAGACAAAATAAAATAAAAATTTAGAGATAGAATAAAATAAAAATTAGAGATAGTGAGGTATTTTATTGTAATTGATAAAACAAATAAAATTATGTCTCGATGATAGAAATATGTTTGATTGCAGTTGACAGAACATAAAAAACAGTGTCAATGATCAAAGTACTCTTGTAGTATAATATGATTGGAAATATGTAATTCGTTGATTATTTTAAAATGAATGATTTACATTAATATTTGTTTTAATTGTATCTATAAATAAGGAATTAAAAAAATGAGGAACCTAAAAATTTAATAAATGAGCTATTGAATAGCAAAAACTTCGTACAAGTTAATAATAAAATGAATTACATAAATATTTTTATAATTGTATCAATATTTTTTATTTATATTTGTATTTTTTAATTATGATGAAATAAAAAGAAGAACTTAAATATTTAATGAAATAAGAAGCCTCAAATTTTAATGAAATGAGTTATTGAATAAAAAATCTTACAAGTTAAAAATTTTAATATATAATAATTTAATAAAACATCTAAATATTCATAAAATTAATTATATAATAGGTTAAAGATATATTTAAGTCATATATTTTATTAAGAATGTCTTTTACATTTAAACATATGTGAAATATAAGTAATAATATGAGAATGTTTTTATCCATCATTCATCGTGTTTTATTTCTGTGATAGACACAAAAAAAATTGTGTCATAATTTTGAAATAATAAAAAAATTGTGTTTTTGTAAATTAAAGATGGAATAAAAGTAAGTAGTGACATCAACAAAACATTACTAAGTACAAAATTTGTGGGCTTTATTATTTATCTCAACCCTCGTAAACATCAACCAACGTCAACAGTTGTTCCATTTGTCCATGGCCAATTCTGTTCCATACAAATGCTGAGCCACAAATTTTGCTGGGACCTACACAATGAATGCACGGTTGGTCTTGGGTTAAACGTACTGAAGATTTCACTCCCATGAATAAAGTCTTTTGTTATTTAAAGGTTTGGGTGGTGTGGTGTGGTGCTTGTTATGCTAGCAACACACCACACCACACCTTATAAGGTGAGGGTTTGAATTTTGGGAGCAACTTTTAAAATTTTGGCTTTTTGTATGATAAAATTAGTGAATAAATTTAAATTTCTGGTCATTTGAAGCACATCTCGTAATTTACTCCTCTACTAATCTTAAGGATGGGGAGGTAAAGGCTCCTAATGTTGGAGTTCAACATTTTATTTATTTATTTAAAGGTAGGTTCCACTTGCAAGAAAACTAGACAGCTTGCCTTTCTTTTTTGACCTCTAAAATTTGCAGCTGCCTGTGAAATCGCATTCCAAAGTTTTGGGAACATCGCTGTTCACACGACAAATCCCATTTCGTGTTGTATTCTCTGAAATTTTGGTTAATCATTCCAGTATATGCGCATCAATAAGAAGGAACGCGTTACAAGTCGCAGTTATTTAGTTATATTAAATTTTAGTTATATATTTTTATAAAATTTATATAAATATGCAGAAAAGATTTAATGAAATATAATAAAAATATTATACAGCAGATCTGATCATATTTAATCTAACGAAAATATTACTTTTTCAAATCTTAGTGAAATTCATAATAAAATATTATTACCGTTTTTGTTTTTGACCGAAATTTTAAAAATTGGACAAAAAATTAAATCAATAATACATATATTTTAAAGTTTAAAACAGTTAACTAATAATTAATATTTATTCTTTTAAGTATAATAAGGGACAATGGGTTGTTGCTAATAGTCTCATTTTTTCAGGCCTGCAGGAAACAAAAATCAAATTTTCAATTTGAATATTTGTTTGACCGAGTCAATGGTCTTTAACAAGTTCCCGAGTCTCGATCTGAATTCTAACGTCTACACCAGCAAATGGCGCAGCTTTCTCTCCTTTGTATGTTTACGGCTAACAACCCTTGTCACTGTCAAAACCACGACTAGGATTAACAACAGAATTTGAAATATGAAATTTCACATCAAAGTTTCCCTTCCACTTATCAACAGAACGTGATTGGCCAGAGTTGACTGAATCTTATCAAGATTCAAACACGTAGCAGACTTACTTTTTTGTCTTATAGTATCAAGCGGATAGATTTAGACCATTTCAACGAAGGTGCTGCTGACATGAACACGAAACATCGTAAATTTACATCCAACGTGTAGGTAGGGGATCACATGTGCGGTTTAACTTATTATAAGACTGTGCTATTGATCTTTGTCCACGTATTCGTGTGAGTCTCACATAAATACGTGGATAAAAATGACTTCAACATATTAATGCGATCAAAGATGCGGTAATGTTGACTTGTACACCACACGAACTAAACTGTTCTAAAATTCTGATTTTTGTTTGATACTTTTGTTAAAATTTTATAGGGTGGAACTGGCCGCGTAGATTCGGACAGCAAGTCGTTTTGTCTCGCAATTGATTCTACAAACCATTCTACTACAAAAGAGGCAACGTCCCATAACTTTAGATATGAATTTAGAGTTCGCAATTAGGCTAGGCGCACCTCCCCCAAACCTAAGATCAACGAACTAAGTTCGAGTTGATCAGGTCTTGAGTTTTGGTGTCCTAAGAAAGAGTCTTGGGTTAGGCTTGACTCAACTCTTCTATATAAAATTGGCCTCAGATTTTGATTGTCTTAAAAAAGGGTACCAAGCTTAACTCAGTTTTTATATAACAAAAACGATATTGTTATGATATTTTTAAATTAAAAAATCAAAGTTGGGTTGAGTAAAATTAGGCCCAGTATGGCTCAAGTCTACTAACAAGGGCCAATCGAACCTCGGGCCAGGCCCACACCTCCCACCTCAGCTTATTGTCATCCTGTTATGAATTGTTCAACAAAAATTAAATAAATAATTCATTTATACACTAAATCTTAATGTTAAATTTTATTTATAAAACATTTTTATTGATATAATTTAATGATTAACACAAGTAAATGGGAACTTAGAACTTATTTATAACGTAGTAAGATTTTAAAGAATTAACTATTAATTTTTGCATAGATGAAAGTTATTTTATAAAGAAAGAATTATCATAGAAGCAACTATGATGAAAGAATCCCTCAAAAATAGCAAGTTTAAAACGAAAGCTGGTTTGAAAAATGCTCTCTAAAAGTACTGTTCATCGACTTCCACAGCTTCCTTCTTGAATCACATTTTACCCAACCATCCTCTTGACTCAATATACCTAGCAATCCAAATCCGTTCCCTAGTTACCCGACAGCTTGCAAAATCCTTCAGCTAGTGATCTACTAGCTCCCGAAGGACAACCTCAAAAAAAGAGTCGCACCAGGAGCTGTGAAGAAGCAACTCCATCCTTCCCACCACTATCATACAGTGCAGCGGTATCTAAGGATCCCTAGGGAGGGACAGACAGGGCGACATTGCGCTGGCTTCCAGAAGAACCTATTGAAATTGAGGATGGCGCATTCGAATTACCACAGAAGGCCACGCCACGGGCATTGTTCTTTCTCAGACTCTCAAGGAAAAACTAGATCACCAATGGCACCAAACTGTCGTGGTCAAATTGCTTGGAAGGCGTATCGAGTACCAAATCCTCAGCCAACGCGTGCAAGTGTTATGGCAACCGCACGACCCGATTAAAATCATTGATTTTGACTTTGATTTTTACCTTATTAAATTCAAAGCCGAAGCTGATTACCTGAAGGCGTTAACTCAAGGGCCTTGGATCATCTTTGGCCATGTGTTATCGGTTCAGCGTTGGACCCCTACATTCTGACCAACCCAAGGCAATACACCCCACATGATGATCTAGGCTCTATCGAGCGTTATCACTCCCACATCCTTGAGACTCGAGGAAATTTGATTGGCCAAATAGTTAAAATTGACGAGGCTACATTTACGACCCCAAGGGGAAAATTTGCCTGAATCGCCGTAAACGTCGATTGAGCGTCCCCCTTCGAACCACCATGGAGCTCGATGGAGATACGGTTCGGATTTTGTATGAAGGCCTCTCCCAAATCTGCTACCAACACGGGATGGTTGTGCATGACACCGGAAAATGCATTCCCCCCTAAACACAACCCCAATGACAGCGTCGACGCGGCGAACAGGAGCACATCGCAACGATGACCCACGACGGAACGAGCGAAATCCAAACCTCCGAGACCTGCGTACCATTGGAGATGGAATTCGGTCCGTGGATCCAAGTCCAACGGTCGAATAAACGTCTCGTCCCCCAACGATCACCAGCGCACACGTCGAACAATTCACACACAGGTGGCGAAACACAAGGATCCAGATTTGGGGTGCTGCGAGTTGCGGAAGACGCGTCTGAATAGCCTCCTGTGTTCTTTAACTCTGCCCAGAACAGCATGACGTTGTTCCCTGCACTGACACCGCAGGGCCTTGCAAGGCCTAGTACCCACAGGCTTGCTAATGGGCTAGATTTCCAGTCCCACAGGCCACAGCCCAATCAGAAAAATGCTGGGATAGGCAAAACCGTGGCCCACACGGCTAAAGTTCCTCCCAGCCCAGCCTAGCCCATTTTCCAATTTTTCGGACCAGTCATTCCGACCCACCTCCAACCCACCTCCCAGGCCCAATCTAAAGTCGTGACCATTAGCTCCCACCAGCAAGTCTTATGTGCGCAGTTCGTTGAGGGACAGGACGTCACCACAAAAGCCCAAGGTTAACATATGGATGGTATTGAGCGGACAGTGGATGTACTACCCTCTCCGGAACTGTCACCACGCTTCCCCCATCCGAACCCCCTAGACTGAGAGGAAAGTAATTCGCGAATGCTGGACTCTTCGGATGAGCAAAGGTCAGACACTGTAATTGTGACCCTGACCCTGAATGAAGGCCAAAGAATGGAGCTGGTCGTTCTTCCAGACCACCCCCCGAACGTGGGGCCTTGATTCTTGTTTCCTGGTTTTTATGTCGATACTTTTTTGGAATTGTCAAGGAGTCGGGGGCAATCGGTTCCACACCATTCTAAGAAACTACATTCGGCAGTATAGATTGGGCTTAATTGTCTTAGTGGAACCTCGCATTAGTGGTCGATGAGCGCAAGCAGTCATCAACCGGTTGAACTTTGACTTTACTTTCCGTGTCAATGCTAACAACTTTATTGGCGAGATTTGGCTGCTATGGAAAAATGAATTTACCGTCTCGATTAAAGTTGCTCATAACCAACTGATTCATGCCATAATTGAATACGAGTCTTTTTCTTTCGAATTATCGGCTATCTATGCCAGTCCCTAACAAACATCCCGAAAATTCTTATGACACCTATTGCGTGGGATCGAATAGTCAGTCAATCGTCCCTGGATTATCGGTGGGGATTTCAACGCGAAATTAACGGCTGGAGATAAAAAAGGGGAGTCCCCGCATACGATCATGGTCTACAAGGCTTTTCGTGCTTGGGTCCACGAGAGTGCTATGCATGACTTGGGCTATGTCGGGTCTCGGTTCATATGGGGACGGGGGAACGTCCAAGCTCGGCTCGATCGAGTCTTCTGTTCGTCGGATTAGATGCAACTATTTCCGCTTACAGTTAATCACCATCTTCCGTTTTTGGGATCTAATCATAGGCCCATGTTGGTTCACTTCCTTCAACCAGATTGGTGAACCGTTGGCCAAACCTCTTTCCAATTTCAAGCTGCCTGGCTCACCCATGCAGATTTTCCTAAACTGTTTGAGGACTATTGGCTCCCCCCTGATGCATCATTTGCCAATTCATTATCCACTTTTTGTAGTCGTCTCGAACTCTAGAACAAAATAGTTTTTAGGAATATCTTCCATCGAAAACGCAAACTAAAGGCGCGCTTAGACTGCATCCAGCGAGCTATGCAGCAGACGGAGTCTAAATCTCTGCTAGACTTGGAATCAAAACTTGGTGGGGACCTAGGTCATGTGTTGTGTGAGGAAGAAATTTATTGGCATTAGCAAGCCAGGTGCGATTGGATAGCACAAGGAGATCGCAACACTAGATATTATCATACGGTTACTAAAACCAAAAGAAAGAAGTTATCGATGGAGCGCCTATTTGATCAACTCGATAGGGAAATCAATGATGCAGTTGAATTACGTACTCTGGTCCGGACTTATTTCACGCAACTTTACATCGCTGATCCTCGGCTCACACGAAATACTGACACTCTCGGAGCTTTCCCTCGACTAACTGACGCGCAGCTTACTGTCCTCACGCAACCAGTACACGTGTATGAAATCCGAGCAGCTATTTTTGGAATGAACCCAAACAAAGCCCTGGGTTTTTATGGTTTCATGACATTATTTTTTCAGTCTCAGTGGGATAAGGTGGGCACTGAGGTGGTATCCTTCCTGCAGAAAATATTCCGGGAAGAAACCTAGGAATAGGAATTGAGCCATACCATCGTAGTCCTCATCCCCAAGGTTCTGTCTCCGAAGTATATCACAATCTTTAGGCGCATCAGTCTCTATTCAGTGCTGTACAAGACCATTTCGAAGATTATTGTAAACCGGCTCTAGCCATATCTCCAGCATTTAGTAGCGAATACCCAATGTAGCTTTATCCCAGGAAGGCATATCATTGAAAATATCATCATTGCACAAGAAATCATTCACTCAATGCGGAAGAAGAAGGGTAAGACTGGCTATTTTGCATTAAAAGTAAATTTGGAAAAAGCTTATGATCGTCTGCATTGGCCTTTCATATAGGAGACTCTACAGGACATCGGATTCCATCCACGTTGCTCAGTCTAATCATGAAATGTAATATTACGGTTTCAATGCAAATTGCGTTGAATGACTAGCTATCTGAACCCTTTATACCATCCAGATGTATTCGACAAGGGGACCCGTTATCGCCTTACATATTCGTCCTTTGCCTAGAGAGCCTGGGTCACCTTATTTCCCATGCGGTGGACCAAGGTCAGTGGAAACTGTTTAAATGGACCAGATAAGGGCCCGCTATTTCACACATCTTTTTTGCGAACGATCTAATCTTATTTGGTGAAGTTTTGGAGGCACAAGTGGCAAAAGTCTCAACCATCCTGGTGAATTTTTGTAGCATGTCAGGCCAGAAGGTGAATCAAGCCAAAATCGCATTTATTTCTCCCCGAATATGTCGCCCGACCTAGCACGCAATCTTAGTTGCTCGCTGCAAATCCAGCACATAAACAATCTAGGAAAGTATCTAGGGGTCCTATTGCGGGGTGGACAGCCAGGTAATTGTCACTAGTCAGACAAGTTACTCTAGCCCAGTCTGTGCTTTCCACGATTCCCGCCTACACGATGCAAACTGTGCGATTACCCTGACTACTCTGTGATGACCTGAAAAAGATAATGCGGGCCTTTATTTGGGGGAACCACATTGAAAAGAAGGCAACCCACCTAGTCAACTAGGAAGCGGTTTGTCGCCCGAAAAAAGCCAGGGGACTGGGTATCAAACGCATTCGAGCCACCAATGATGCCTATCTCACTAAATTGAGATGGGAGTTGCTTACCAAACCCACCAATTTATGGGTACAGTTGTTAAGGGCTAAATATCGACTAAACACCCACCATATCCCTCCCACACTGCATACAACTGGGACGTTGACTCTTTGGCGAGGGCTGGCAACTACGTGGGCTCATGTCCGACACGGTATTCAGTGGACCTTGGGTAATAGACAAAGGACAAAATTTTGGCTTGACCACTGGTTACTCGGATGGGGTCCCCTAATAAATGAAATTTCGAACCCCCTTCCTGAAAGATTGCTGTACACATACGTGGTTAAGTATGTGGCGGAGGATCGCACGTGGAAATGGGAATTGATCACTCCATTTCTTCCCGATCAATTATGCAGGGTCCTCGACACGGTACGGTCTTCGTCTATTGAGGCAAACGCCGACAAGTTCGTCTGGGGTCCCAATCCACAAGGGAAATTCATGCTAGAATCGGCTTATAAGCTAATCACAACAGCAGATTCAGCGCCCCAAAAACCATTATGGAATATCATCTGGAAGTGGCCAAGGCCCCAGCGGATTTGTGCTTTTCTGTGACTTTTAGCCAACAACAAACTTCTGACAAACCACCAGCGTGTTCTTAGACACATGGCCTCTGATAGTACTTGCCCACACTGTGACCACGAAGAGACTGCTTTGCACACCTTTTGTGATTGTCACAGGGTTAAGCATTTTTGGCAGAAATGGTCCCTTGTTCTGCAAGCGACCTCCTTCTGTCAAGGGAATGTAGAGCAGTGGCTACAATCCAACCTGACAACCCAAAGCACTACGCAGAAGGTCGATTGGGCAGTCATTTTTGGGGTCTCATGTTGGTATCTCTAGCAATGGCGCAACAAATGTATTTTCGATGAGGCTTTTGAATGGCCCGAAGCAGGACATCACATCGTCTTAAGGTATGTGTCTTGGATCGGCCGGGCTCGCATCGTGACAGGTTGCATAACTAACCCGCAAGGTTTGCCTATAGGGACCCTTGCCAGTTGGGCCTCACCACCGGAGGGCTGGACTAAAGTTAATACCAATGGCTCGGTGCTTTTTGGATAATCTGCCAATACGGCTGGAAGCTGCTTAGGGACTTCCAACGCCATTGGTGTGGAGGCTTTTTACATAAGTTTGAGGCATGTCCGTCATTGGTCGCAGAATTAAAAGGGGTTCACGCGGGCCTTACAGTGGCATGAGACCTTGGTCACCAGAAGATCATATTGGAAGTAGACTTGTTCCAAGTCATCAATATTCTTTCCTCTTCCGGAGGCTTACTTGTTGTATCCTTTTGTTTGGTGCAGGCTCTCCGAGAGTTGTTGGACCGCGATTAAGAGGTGCAGTTTCAACATGTCTATCGGGAGGGGAACTAAAGCGCAGATAGTCTGGCAGCTGCATCTATGCAAGTACCACTAGGATTGCGTGTTCTTATCGACCCTCCGCCAACCACGATTCCATTTTTAGTTTCATATCGGAATTGCATTTTGTTTCGCCGGGGTATACCTTATGGCTAATCTAACATTGTGTAGCGTTTTTTTTGCTGTTTTCTTTCCCATGTATTCCAAAAAAAAATATTTTATAAACAAATATTAACATTAAGAATTAATTTTATAATTTTAAAGATTTATTTAAAAAATCTTACAAATCTTAAAATTTTATTTATTTTTATTGTATTAAAAATAATACACGACATCCAAGTTTAAACTTTATCTACGCAACACTATAGAATCTTAAAAGGAGGCTTTGGTATTATATTAATTATCAAAGTCCCTAATATATAAATATTACTACATTTATTTTATAAATTTATCCAACACCTAAGCTCTTAGGTACCTTTATTGTGGACTGATGATATTTGTTTACCAAGTCTTATTATTATTCTTCCCTTTTTTTAGATTTCGGTTAAAAAGTATAGATAAAGTGCACACAGTAAAAAACATCAGATTTAAACTAATTAATAATATTTATATGAGGATTTAAATGAAGATTTAAATCATCTTTTAAACTTGAACCATACCAATTAAATATCACCGAAACTAATAATTTATTATAATTATATTAATTTATTAATTTAAATTTAATTTAATTCATTTAGGTCGAATTTAAAAGTTGAGTTAATTAGTCTTTTTTTTATCAAGTCTAAAAAAAGGAATTTGTTGAATATTTCTTTAATGTCTATCCCTTTTAGACTATTTCAAAGGAAATTTTTTGAAAATTTCTTTAAGGTCTATCCCTTTTAGACTACTTCAAATTAGAATTTTCTTTTCTTTAGGGAAAGTCCATTATGTAAAAGAAAATTAATGAACTAAAGAAATTTGAATGCAAAAATCCCTGTTTATTCAACTAAGGAAGCGGTCGGTTAGCATAGGAGAATAAAAATGAATATTGTCATTATAATTATGATAGTTAGTTCAGAGGAAGGAATGATTATCATTATTATTGACAGTGGTTGATTTGTAAAAAATATTGAGAAATAAAAATTTATTATGTTGTAATTAATTATATTTAATTAATTACAATATTTTAATTAATGAATTAATTATATTTTAATTAATTATATTGTAACTAATAAATAAATAAGTAATAATACTATTTTAATTAATAATATTGTAATTAATTAATTAATTATATTGTAATTAATGAATTAATTATATTGTAATTAATGAATTAATTATATTTTAATTAATGAATCAATTATATTTTAATCAATTAATTAATTATATTTTAATTACAATATTTTAATTAATGAATTAAATATATTTTAATCAATTATATTGTAATTAATTAATTAGTTACTTTAATATAATTAATTAACAATAATAATTTAATTAATTAATTATATTTAATTAATTAGTATTAAAAATATTTAGAAAAAGAGTCACTATTAAGGAATGAGTTTCGTTCTTCTATCAAATGGAAGGTATGGAAGATTTGTCAAAAGTAAGATATCAAATTATTGCCCCTATAATAATAATCAATAACTAACCACTCACTTTTCATTCCTTACCCATTAATCCCTTCCCAAATCTGTCAACCAAGCACCCCATGAGTGACATGAAGTTAGACATAAAAATGATGATACAACAACCTAATAAAAATTTCGCTGAAATGCGAAGTTTGAGAAAGTAAGTCTGATAATATGCAGACTTACTCCTAACTAATGGAGAGACTCTTTCGTAACGAACAGTAAGGAATGAGAATGAGTTATTAAAATTTATTTATATAGTGAGTTTACGACCTTCAAGCATATGATCCTGAGCCAGCTCCTTCCACAGGACACTAGTTTATGAGATTTTGGAGAAGAAAGGGTGAAAAACCAAAGGGGGTTAATTGTTTCACAAACTTTCCGCGAACTTCTTTAACACGGACATAAATTAAAACACACAAAACCAAAATAATAAAAATACCAAAAATTTGGTAACACAGTTCGGCATACCTTGCTTACGTTTGCGGGGTCCTCACCTAGCTTAATAACTTTTACCGAAGTACAATAGATTTACCCAAGGCTTTATTGAGCCGATACCACTCAACTCTTGACACTATCTTTCAACCTCACTTTCCGTGAAAGAATTTCACACCCAATAGTACGACCGTCTCATACTAACCTCAACAGAGGATTTTCTCAACAATATTTGATAATAAAGATAACGAATAAAAAACTCAAGTGATCAATCAACTAAGAACAAAATAATAATATACTTGAGAAAAAGAAGACAACTTTCTGAAAGGTTAAGTTCCATTGAATTAAATCTAGAAATCCTCACAACAATTTTAAGAATTAAATTAGATAGTTGCTTATTGCTTGATGTTGTTTATTAATAGAGGTTTAAAGTGAAGAAGAAACTTAAAAAATTTAAAAATTCTTTTAAAGTTAAAATGCTATGTGTTTCTTTACACTCTTGCAAAAATCTATTCACTTCTATTTAGATAAGAGGATATTGGTGTGTGTTCACCACCAACTGCATAATTTGGGAAGTCTATACGGGACTTTCGATATCATGCGATCGCGGATACAGAGGTGTGATGGTAGAAGTGGATTTTCTAAAGGTTATCAATATCCTCTTATCATCTCAACCGCAAGACTTTGACGGGGCATTATTGATTGGTGGCATCTGGGAGCTCTCGGGTAAGGACTGGATCATCATATTCCATCATGTTCTTCAAGGAGGGAATAAATGTGCTGACATCATAGTAAGATTGGCGCGATCTACATGGCTTGGCATCCATGTACTTTTTGATCCTTCGGATGACGGCCAGATATATTTTGGGTCTCCTGTACTATGTGTGTTTCTCACATAAGGCCCCTCGATGTACAAGATGCAATATTACACTCCTGTACAACGGACGTGTACAACATGCGACCCTTATTTAACAGTCCAAACGGCGCGTGTTTAACAGACCAACGGGACGAGCGTGAAGCCATCAAGGACAGCGGCCAAATACATTTGGGGCCCCTGTACTATGTGTGTTTCTCACATAAGGCCCCTCGCTGTACAAGATGCAATATTACCCCCTTGTACAACGGACGTGTACAACACGCGACCCTTATTTAACAGTCCAAACGACGCGTGTTTAACAGACCAACGGGACAAGCGTGAAGCCATCAAAGACAGCAGGACGAGCGTGAAACCATCATAGACAGCAGAACATACATCATTCACTTTGTGAATGTCCCAAGTTCATTTTTGGTAATTATCCAATATAAAGGACTTACCTTTCCCAGTTGAACCATACCATACCGTGATAGTAGCTGCACCAGCATCTTCAGAC
>JAOSBO010006275.1:0-13383 GCA_027563915.1 Erythroxylum rotundifolium
AATTCTTCCATTTAATACTTCAAATTTCCATCAATCCATGAAATAAATCCTCCTAAACTTGACATAATAATCAAACTTTAATTAAAAAGATTTACCTAACAAGACCACAACATATATTTACATCATGTTTACTAAAATAATAATAAAAAATTCGGGGCCCAACAGGCACTCCATTCACAAACTTCCACACTAGAATGTTTGTTAATCTGATTTCTTCTATGGCTAATCCAAATCTCCAAGTTTGCAATAGGAGAGGTTTGTTCAGCACATACTAGGGACCAACCGTCACTACTTTCATAAAACATACTTGATGGGGATTTTGAAGAAGAAAATTCCATCTTCATTTACCAATATTTCAACAAGTCCAAAAATCTTTCTAATTGGATATAACCTATGACTTTATTGCAAGGTATGATACCTTTTTATCTATAAAGTAGCCCACTAAAGTAGATAGTAAGCGAGCTTCTCCTTCCTTCATGACTACAACAAGGGAAGAGACCGCCTGCTAATCCACTAGCTTACTTGGAGGAGTATAATAGAGTTTATAATCAAGTTTTGAGTCACCAACCACTTAGTCTAGGAGCCCCTTGGCTGGATTAGATTAGGATCTAATAAAGAAGAAGGAAAATGATCTAAGTAAATGGTGGAACTAAGATCCTCAGTGTTGTGAGGAAAGGCAATATGAGTCATGGAAATAAGAGTTGGATTTGGAGGTAAAGCTGGAACTCCTTAAACAAGTTGTGCCCAATGTTTGAAGACTATACCAAAGTAGCCATGCCTAGGATGGGCAACCGTCGAGCTTCAGTCGGCCAGGTAGTTTAATATATTTTTTAAATTTTTAAATATTTATTTTAAGAGAATTTGAAAAAGTTGTAGTTGTATTTTTAAAAATTCATAAATTATAAATTGTCGCATAACCATTTATAGTAAAGTGTAAGATAGAATTACCTATAAATATTTATATAAAATAAATGATATAAAATATCAACCAATATATATTTATTAAAAATATGTAGCTATGATAATGTTGTCAAAATTATTCCCTACAAACAAGTAAATTTAATTTTAATTTTGTAATTTTATTATAATAATTAATTATAATTTAAATGTAAAAAATTTATTATCTAAGTATGATGAATTTATTTCAAATATTATTTTTACGTGTTTAAAAAATTAGTATATTTTTTAATATGATTTTTTTAAAAATACATTTGTTAAGTTTATAATATAATATTTTCAAACTTAATGTCTTTATAAATTATGTACAAAACTCTTAATTGATATAGTTGTTGTACTTTTAGTTATTGTTGATTTTTTTTACTTATACAGTTGTATAAATATTATTGTCTTTTCATATTATAATTGAGAGGGTGGCTGACCACGCTTTTTATTGCTTTCTTGATGGATATTCAGGATACAATCAAGTGTTCATATCCCCAAAAGACCAAGAGAAAAGCACTTTCACCTGTCCATCCTTACGGGACTTTTGCTTATAGGAGGATGCCTTTTGGTCTATGTAATGCACCAGTCACATTCCAAAGGTGTATGATGGTCATCTTTGCAAATATGAATAAGGACTTCATGGAGGTATTTATGGATGACTTTTTAGTTTTTGGAGACTCTTTTAATCAATTCTTAATTTGGATAGGGTGTTATAAAGACGCGAGGAGTCTCATTTAGTCTTCAATTGGGAGAACTGTCATTTTATGGTCCAAGAGAGAATTGTTTTGGGACATAAGATCTCATGCAGGGTGATTGAGGTAGATCGAGCTAAGGCTAAAATGATTAAAAAACTCTTACCTCCTACTAAAATTAAGGGCATCTAAGCATTCCTTGGTCATGCAGGGTTCTACGCACGGTTCATCAAGGACTTTTCTCTTATTGCTAGACCACTAACTAACTTGTTAGTTAAATATGTGCCTTTTATGTTTGATGATGATTATTTAGATGCTTTTAATAGGTAAAAGACGATACTTACAACAGCACTTATTTTGACATCACCAGATTGGTCACTTCCCTTCAAGATCATGTGTGATGCAAGCAACTATGCTATTAGTTATGTACTTGGACAGCGGAAGAAGAAAAAAAGTTACATGTAATTTACTATGCCAGCAAGACCTTGACAGGAGCACAATTGAATTACCCCACCACTGAGAAGGAGTTGCTTGCAGTGGTATTTACATGTGAAAATGTTCATTATTACCTTTTGGGCTCACAAGTTATTGTTTTTACAGGTCATGCGGCATTGCATTATCTCTTTGCAAAGAAGGATGTTGAGGTTAGGTTCATCCGATGGGTGCTTTTGCTCTAAGAATTCAACATTGAGATTAAGGATAAGAAAGGAGCAGAAAATGTTGTAGCTGACCACCTATTGAGACTTGAAGGGAAACAAAATGAAGAAGAAGAGGATCTCCAGACGAGGCTTTAATGATGGTAGAAAATCCTTTTCTTCCTTGGTTTGCAAATATTGCCAACTATCTCTCAGGTGGTATTCTTTCCTATAATATCTCGTATCAATAAAGGAAGTGGTTCTTATTTTAGTGTTCTCGCTATATTTCGGATGAACTTGTGTTATATAAAATATGTGCTAACAGTTTGATTCGTAGATGTGTTCCTAAAGAAGAAATGCCTAAAGTTTTGACTCAGTGTCATACTTCAATTTATGCCAAACACTATGGAGAAAACAAGATGGCTATTCACATTTTTGAGTGTGGATTCTATTGGCCAAACTTGTTCAAAGATGCCCCGAGAGTTTGTATTACGTTGTGATAGGTGCCAAAGAGTGGGCAATATTTCGAAGGGAGATGAGATGTCACTTTCAAACATCATGGAGTCGGAGATATTTGATGTGCAGGGCTTGGATTTCATGGGACCATTCCCATCTTCCCTAGGTAACTCTTATGTATTTATTTAATTTGATTATGTGACTAGGTGGGTAGCTATAGCTACTCCAACAAATGATGGCTAGGTGGTGCAAAGGTTCATTAAAAAGATCTTTACTAGATGTGGGGAACCTAGAGCTATCATAAGTAAGGGAGGGAGTCAATTTTCCAACAAACCTTTGAGGCTCTTTCGAGAAGATATAATGTTAATCATAAAGTGGCAACCCTTTACCACCCGCAAACGAGTGGCCAAGTGGAGGTGGTGAATAGAGAGTTGAAGAAGATTATGGAGAAGGTAGTGAGAACTTTAAGGAAAGATTGGGCTTTGAAGCTGGATGATACGTTGTAGGCTTACAGGATAGCCTTCAAAACTCTCATAGGCACAAGATCATATTAACTTGTGTATAACAAGGCTTGTCATTTACCATTGGAGTTGGAGTATAAAGTCTATTGGGCAATTAGAAAATTGGAAATGGATTAGAAGCTAGAGGAGAGAAGAGATTGTTACAACTTGATGTGTAAGGCCCTAGCATATACCCTAGAAGTATTATAACGTGTCTAAGGTGCATTAATAAGTGAACATAACAAATGAATTAAGTGCATCTAAGTATAGTAAGAGATATAATTGTACTTAATGTAAAAGATTTGGCTAAATAGGTAAATTGTTCATTTTGGCATGAACATACCTCTGTATTTGGCCATATATTGGTTTGTTTACCTCCAAATCTGATAATTCAAATTGGAAATTAATCTACAGACATATATCTAAAACTTTCATGAAGGAATCAAAGTTTTATTGTGCCTCTAAGGTTTTTGAATTCTGGCTTGAAGTTGAGTTATGGTTGTTGTCCATATTTTCAAATAGTTTATAGTATTTTGGGTATAACTCCCAGAATAATTAACCAAATTGCATGAAATTTATTACATTATGAAATTAAGAAATAGGGGAATGAAATTAAGTGATAATATTGTAGGTCAATGTGGGATTAAAGGAAGAAGAAGGACCAATATTCAATTTTTCTAAAGTTAACATATCGACTAATTGGATTAAGACATGTGTGACCAATAATAATAAAGCATGTGTGTCCAATAGGAATTAAGCATATGTTTGAGTCTTGAAAGTTTTGGAATGGGGATATAGAGAGCAAAGATGCACAACATTTTGTGGGTCTTAAGTTTAGATTTTTCTCCTCTCCATTTCACCTTCTTCATCCCATCATTTTTCATGTAAGAAATAAAATCAATCTTAGGTAGAAATTAAAGTAAAAGTTAGGGATTTTCTCTTCGCTTTTATCTCTTCTTACTTTGCTTATGAAGGAATGAAATTATAAGGATGGAAGTGGGATTGAGAGGTATATTTTTGGTGTTTTTAGTTGGTGAGTCAAGCAAAGCCAAAGAGGAAGGGAATGAAAGGCAATAGAATACTTACTTTGTCAATTTCTAGGTTTGGGACTT
This sequence comes from Erythroxylum rotundifolium, assembly GCA_027563915.1. NCBI lineage: Eukaryota > Viridiplantae > Streptophyta > Magnoliopsida > Malpighiales > Erythroxylaceae > Erythroxylum > Erythroxylum rotundifolium. The sequence goes on from JAOSBO010006275.1 coordinate 4,338, forward strand.
TACTTAGTTGATTTCTATATTTGTGTATGATTTAATAGATATAAAGATTCATTTAGATGTGTAAGTATTGCTGAGATGTTGCTTTGGTGTTGTTTTGGTGGTTATCTTGGATAGAATTGGTTGAATATGATAAGAGAGTATTATGTAGTGAAATTCTATCTAGGGTTTGCTTGAGTCAGCCACATTGTTTGAGTCATAAATTAGCCTAAAGACCCCTAAATTGTGCTATTTCAGTTTCATATGAAACCTAAGACATAGAGCTAAATATCTCTAGAAGGGATTCTGACTTCATTTTGGCTCTATGACCTTGGAAATTGAGATCGAAAATGGTGACCTAATGTTGCCCTTGTTTTGGAGCAGCTTGTGATACTTTGTTATATCTCATGATTTAGAAGTCCAAATGGTCTGATTGTTGGTGCTATAGAAACTATATACATAGAGGAAAAAATGTCTAATAGACCTCAAAACCCAGTTATGACTGTTTCTATATGCATATTAAGGAACAACTAGTGGTATGAATGGAGACAGTGTCTATCACGATCGTGGCATTATTTTTATTTCTGTTTTTTTACCGAATCCTTTTAAATGTGGTAAGACCTTTCAAACACTTCCAAATAAATAAAATAGGACTTACCATGTGTGAATTGGGTAATTGAACAATGGAATTTAAGATTAAGCACAATGCATTTCAAAGAAAACTTACTTGCACATAAATGATTGGTATACATATTTATTTCTTTTATATATTTATATATATATATATATATATATATATAATTATAAAAGTGTGATTTTGACACCCTCCTAGTGGTGGTAAGTTAGGACTTCGATGTATGGACACATATATATATTTTATGACTTGAAATATATTTCATATGATTTGTTGATATATGAATTATGAAATTTGCAAATGGTTAAAGGAAATGTTATAATGCTTACTTTATTATCTTGGTTGCGAATAGATAGGCATGTCTATGGGGTTATAGTGCAGTTGCTACAATTTGACACCACCGATTCCCATAGTTCTATACCTTCATGTATCCATAGTTTGATACCTTTGAGTATCCACAGTTCGATACCTTTAGGTATTCGCAGTTTTATATCTTTGGATATCCACAACACCTATTATCCACACATACAGAAAATATGTAGGCCTAACATTAAAAAAATAAAGTAAAGAGATATAATTAAATAATATAGTATGACAAAAAAATAATCAGTATTAGGTTGTTATTATTAGGTGTGTCATTTCCCTTACATTTGAATCTTTGTGATGAATGTGTTGTCATAAGATTCTATCAGGCTATTTGGAATGAGAGTAAATGCATGCGTGAACTCAAATTAGGCTACTTGGGTGGAGAGTGAACCATGTGGAATGATGATAGTAGTTGGCTACATAAACTTACTTAGAACTTGACACTTGAACAATGAGGTAATGTATAGAAGCATAATGGATTTTCATTTGAGCCTATGTGAGGAATTGAGCCCTTATGACTCCATTCTATAATCATTTCATTTCCTTGTTTGTGTGATGCTTCCTTAGGTAATTACCTTCAGAAATTACTTTGAATCAGCTTAAATTTACTGGATGCATGATAGATAGAAATGATCAAGGCCTTCATGCTTTAACCTTTGGCTTAAATGACCTACCATTTTATTATCCCTTGTTAGCCCCAATGAGCCTTTAACCTTTTGTTTCTTGAAATCACCCAATTTTAAAACCCATAAACCCCATTAGCTTATCCAATCACAAGTTAATAGAATGTTAACTAATACTTTAGTGTGGAATCATAAGTGAAGAGCACATTGCATATAGTTAATGTTTTTTGTTAATTGCTTCTTTATTATATTGTGTTTTAAAAAAAAGAACAAAATCAAATAAAAAAGAAAAGAAAAGAATAAGGAATAATATGTAGTAGCTTCAACAAGTGCGAAGAAGTAGCTTTATCTATTTACATATCTTAGAAGTTTATCTTTTTCATCCTTTTGTACACTTAATAGTTTATAAATGCTTGCGATAAACCCCTCAAACCTATTTAATCCACGTTAACCCTAGCCACATTATAACCTAAAACAAAGTCTTTTTGATATATCCTAGCATGTAATCATTAAGGAGGAGAATCGGTGTATTAGCAAGCCTATGATAGTGGGTTTTCCTATATGAAGTTCGAGCAGAGCACTAACGGTCAAACACTGAAGAGAAATGAATGAAATTCGTAAGGAAGATCTATTTTGAATTTATTCTTATCTTTGAGTGACAGTTTTATGGGTTGAGTTTGCTTATGTGCACCAATGACAATTAGTCATGATGTGTATGGTAGCTTGACACTTGAGTTGGCCAAAGTTTGAGGGATTGCATGCTTTAATCTTTGTGAAAATGAGGTGATAGAATTTTATTGGTTGTATTTGATATTTGCTTGAAGACAAGCAAAAGTTTAAGTGCAGGGATGTTGATAGGTGTAGACTGCATTGTATTTTTATAGGTAATTTGATATGTGTTAAGTGGTTAATTTGATTGTTTAGTGTGTGTTTAGCTTAATAATTGTGTTAGTTCATAAATATTTGTGTTTTAAGTGTTATTTGGATGAGAACATGTTTTTAAGCTTCAATTATATATATATAAGGTGTCGTGATAAGATTTTTAGTGTTTCAAAGCATTCAAAAGAGTTTCGGAGGAAACCCAAACCAAAACATAGGGTCACGATCGTGAGAAACCTGCCACAATCATGATAAAAGCACCAACATAATGCCACGATCGTCGCAAATATGCCACGATCGTGACAGAAGCTCGAGCATAAGGCCACGATCTTGGGAAATCTGCCACGATCGTGGTTGCAAACAGATACGGAGTCACTTTTGGATTTGAGTTTTTGAGGGACATTTCGGACCCCTGAAAGACACGAGGGTTACCTTAATTGGAAAAGAATATAAAAGGATAATGATGAAACCCTAGAAGGGGGTCTACAGTTAGCCTACATTTGGAAACCCAAAAGAAAGAGAGCAAAGAAGAAGAGCAAGAAGAGGAGGGGTTCTGACACCGAAGCTTCCCAAGATAGGTGATCTCCCGACACCGTTGCTCTCCTAAATCACCCAACCTAAGTTTCATTTCCTCCCTATTTACCTCTTATTCATTTAATGTGTAAGATTGAGATGGGTTGTATGGTTATATATTTTGAGTTATTAATGATGTTTTAACTTTTCATTTAGGATTTTGCTTATTAAATTACTTTATTTGGGTGTTGTGATTGATTAATATATTTGCATATTTTGGTAACAAACCGAGAAGGTGAATCAGATAAAAATTATTAAATTAGATTAGTGAGAGTTAGGCGATCTAATTGACCATTTAATCAATCTAGTCAGTAATTTCATTTAGAGGTATCCCGTGTGAGATCCAATTGTTTATTGGAGAGCTTTAGAAATAATTAGAATTGTAGGAAATTTGTGAATTGAGAGATTGTAAGTCCATAATTCGATTAGGGTTTATAATTTAGGGAATGATTATAACTTGAGAGAGTAATCAACCCTACGATCATCTAGAACTGACACCCTGTAAATACATAAAAAGCTAGATTAGCATTAATGATAGGTAAAATCCATTCTCCTATAACTTGATTAATTCTCTTTACAGATTTCCATTATTACATTATTTGATTGTTGTTAGATTGTTTAATTTAGTTTACTTTTCAGTTTATTATCGGAATTTGAGTCTTTAACAAAGTATAACCTGAATTAAGCAGCACCTAAGCACAATCTCTATGGGACGATATCTACTTTTTAGTACAAGTAATGACCCGAATACTTACAATTTTTATCATAAAATAAGTAATTGGTTTCGCAATCAAAAGTTTTTTAAAAGCTACTCATTTTGTACAATACAAAATAAGATGCGTTAATGTTATCAACCTAAGTAGAATGCTTGTCTTGGAGTTACTCTTATCAAATCCATGAATAAAATGCTCTTAGTTAAAAGAATGTGGAAGTTTTTCAATGATCAGGAGTTATTATAGGTTTAACAGATCCACATATAACTTTTTAAAGGTTACAAATTTTGAAAATGCAAGCTAAATTAGGCACCTTATAAACCCTTCACCAAATTTTCAAACTTGTGAGCTCAATATGCAATATAGTGAAGTTTATAATCAGAAATAGGAAATTCACATGATTCTAGTTTGATATTTGACATAATGAAGGCCCAGTATTCAAAATACCATAGTTCCAAACTCTCCATTAGAAACACCTCATTTTATAAAGAAGTTGTCTAGGTATAACCTAAATCAAGACTCTGAAGACACCATCACATAGCCAAGACAAAAATTAGGATCTTTTATTAATAGATCTTATATAGATTTATTCACAAACCACTAGAAGCAAGCGACATAGAATTGGCTATAATGGTTATGCTTCGTTTGTGATTTGGTTAGCCATCCTACAAAGGATAAATATGATGGATATAATAAAAGGAAATAACTCTTACAATCTTGTATGCAAGCTTTATAACCAACATCATAAATCACTTAATCATCTATTGTTCTAGTGTGTCTACACTAAATATATTTGGATTTAAAATTAGTTTTTATGCAACATATTTTGTGTTAAGCAAAACTAGCATAATACAATCCATTGGGTAAGAAAAGTCAACTACCAATACAAAGAGTACCGCTCAATATTCAAATTAGTTTTTAGTTACATTGTATATCATATTTAGAAAGAAAGAAACATGGTAATATTTAGGAGTGAATCAATAGATCTAAAAACCTTTTATTACAACACTCTCTCATGGATAAGACAAATAATACTAGCCAAATTTATCTCGAATCACACAAGTCCAAGCATGGCTATTAGTTAGAACTTAAGCTAGATTTATAGTCCTAAGCCTTCTTTGACATTAAACTATAACCAACTCAAAGTATTATTTTTGGAAATTAAAGAAATAACATATTTTCAAAATTAGAAATAGAGTTTTATAAGTTTAGCAAATACTAGGTAATAAAAGACACAAGCATGAGATTATATGTTATGCTCTACTAAGGAGGGAAATATCTAAAGTTATCATATTAGCCATAATGACAAGTAGCAGTTGATTTGAGTAAGAAACACTAGATTAATTCGCTTCTTGATAGACCAACGTTTCTAAAGTTTCTAAGAGGAAGCTATTTCAAACCTGCAGATTAGCTTAAAGTGTGAAGTTGGTTCATGAGTAATTGTTCCCTAATCTATAAGATTAGCTTAAAGTGGCACTTGGTCCCTTTTTTCTTGTTACTCTAAAATGCTATGATATAGACAATTTGATCTCCATTGGACATTCTCCTTCCTTGTTTTAGTTTTACTAAAATTTTAATGTAAGAAAGGTTAATTTCTGCAACCTTGTGAAATAAATGATTGAATTTTATTCCATACATTTGCAATGGATTCACAAGAGAAGAATAAATGTTACAGTGTTCCATGACTTATTATGTAGAGACAACATAACTAAGAAGAGTTAAGGAAGCTTAACATGCTATTTTATGCAATTGATGTAGAAAAGAATCTCGACACGAGGCATCGATAACCCTTCCAGAAGAATAACTAATGATAAAAGTCTTTCTCACTTTCCAAGATAATAATCTGGGATGAGGTTTATAAATAAAGATGATTTATAAGCCCATTCATTTCCTTTTATAGTTCTATTCACTTTGGAGGATTCTTGGAAAGATTTTTTTATAGTTGGAACCTCGTTAATTCTTGGAAAGATTTTTTATAATTGGAAACTCACTATACATGTTTTTTTTTAATGAATAGTCTAGTTTATCCTTAGATGTACTAACTCAATTGTCTTTACTCTTTATTAGTGGATTTTATTCTATTTTATTTTTAAAAGGACATTTTAGTGTTGAAAGGAGAATCATGATTTAAATGATTTAATAATTTAAATTTGTGATATCTAGTGAAATCCATACTTTGTATAAAGAGAGTATGTTTCAAAAAATTTATGAATATATTAACAATAAAAATTTTAAGTAATTTTATGGCAAAATGACTTACATTTTAATTTTTTTAAGTCTCTTTGTATTTATTATAAGCAAGAAAAGACTATCTATGAATTCCATATGATGGTAATCACACCTAAAAAGAAATTTATCTTTTTCTAATACATCTTTTTACAAAAAATTAAGATTAATGTTTTAGCTAAATGTCTCTTCTTTATACTTTTGAAAATCTTTTTATTATTTGAATTTCTAATATTATAACTTATTTTATTTGAGTACATATTATTTTAAAATTTTAAGTTTTATTATACTTTTACGAAATTATTATTTTATTCTATATTATACTTATTCTTATGACTAAAATTTTATTTTTTATCAAAATAATTTGTTCAATATGTAAATAAAATATTGTCTCAAATTTTATGTTACGTGTGATCAGTTATCCTCTCATAACAAGTTCCTTCGAAAGATAACAATGGAGAATTTTACACAATAGATGAAAGTTTGATGAAGTAATGTCTTATGTGTATGACGTTTCTTTTGTATATATTTTACTTATCCCCTTTTATAAAAAAAGAGTTAAAAGTACAAATTATCCTTTAATATTTTTGAAAGTACTATTATTTATGGTATCATATTACAACTTAAAAGTTTATAAAGAATACTAGTATCACCTTAAATTCTAATCTAGGTAAGTTTTTAACAACTTTTAGTATATAAGTCATAAATTTAGCCTCTATCAATGCACAACTAGGCAATTTAGAGCTTTGGAATTAAAAAAAAGCCATTTCATCAGAAAATTTTGTTGATCAAATTCTTATTTGATCTATCAATGCACAATTAGGCAATTTAGAGCTTTGGAATTTAAAAAAAAAAAGCCATTTCATCAGAAAATTTTGCTGATCAAATTCTTGTTTGATCTACTGTTGTTATAATTGCATAATATTCATACTTTCCTTTTGAAAATAATGATCTTAATAGTGAATTGATCATTGGATATTCTTTGTCTTATCAAGGATGGAAATGGTACACTGATATGATTTTAAAAATAATTTAATTAAATAATTTAAATGTACGATCTTCATCTTAACGTTTCATAAAAAGTTTAAATAAATCTCTATCGTTATCTCTACTATCACATTTACTATGTAATAGATACTATTTTAGTAATATTAGAGTGCAATTAGCACTGCTTTAATAAAATTACGTGTAAAGTAATACAAAGAGGATAATTACATATTTAGTCTTTTGTGAAATATTAAGAAATATTGAAGTACAAATCATACCTTTTAGCTATAAAAAGTTAAATAATCACGAGGAGAGACTCACTTTTTCGAATTTAAGGAGTTTAAATTATGAAGTGAATTTAGATAGGAGATGAATATAAAAATCAAGTGCTTAAATGTAGGAATGTCACGGTCCGACCCAGCCTGGCTATAAAAAATTTCAGACGGGTCGGATGGTGGGCCTAGAACAACCCGTGGCCTGTGGGTGGGTCAAAGTCAACTAGCCCGTGGACAAGCCCATAGCTTGGCTCTGACAACCCATCCGAGCCACAGACAGAATGTCGAGCTTTAGTCGACTCTGTCGTTTAACATATTTTTTAATTTTTAATATACTTATTTTAAGAGAATTTGAAAAAGTTGTATTGTATTTTTTAAAATTCATAAAACATAAATTATGGCATAACAATTTATAGTAAAGTGTAAGATGAAATTACCTATAAATTATACAAAAATATTTATATAAAAATAAATGATATAAAATACGAACCATTATATATTTGTCAAAAAAATTTGTAACTATGATAATGTTGTCATAATTATGCCCTACAAACAAGTGAATTTAATTTTAATTTTGTAATTTTATTATAACAATTAATTATAAATGTAAATGTAAAAAAGTTATTATCAAAGTACAATCAATTTATTTCAAATATTATTTTTACATGTTTAAAAAATTATTATTTTTCTTTTAATATGATTTAAAAAAATACATTTAGTAAGTTTATAATATAATATTTTCAAACTTTTAATGTTTTTGTAAATTATTTACAAAAACTCCTAATTGATGTAAATGTTGTAATTTTAGTTATTGTTGATTTTTTTTACTTGTATAGTTGTATAATTTTCATATTATATCTATTATTAAATAATCATTGTAAAATTTTATACTTTTATTACACATATTAAAAGAAATTAATTAATATCATGATTACTCTTAACGCATTAAACTTTTTATTTTATTTTTCATATTCACACAATACATACAATATGCATATATGTATTTATATTAATCTTAAAATAAATTAATCAATTTATTAAGCATAATATATCAATTCGAAAAAAATATATAAGTAAATGAGTTATAAAAACAAATAAATGTATTATATTATATTGAAAATAAATATTATTTTATTAAAACTAGAATAAATTTTATAAATACTTTTAATATGTTTTTATAAATTATTATTTTATTACTTTTGAAAATATTTCTTTTACTTTTTTTCTAAAATCATTGTATTCTTCTTAATCTAAATTTATATTCATAATTTTTTCTCCTTTCTAAATTCTAATATTAGAAGATTCATTCTTGAGTCACTTTAATTAAAAGTTTATTAAAAGTAATTCTTTACTCGAAACCTTAATATAAGTTTTACTTTAAATCATTCTCGTCCTTAGAGTGTTATAAGTGTACCGTATTTCATAAAATTTATAAAATATTCACCTTTTCTTTTTAATATATGTAGCGCCTCCTTACCACAGGGTACACACCGGGATGCCCGCAGGTCATTCCGATACATAGCCTACGATAAGGGTGAGCTACAATCAATCACTACAAACACTTCACATGGCATCATAATAAAATATTAGTACAAAAATCATAATGTTTTTTAAACCAAAATTTTCCTCATTTCATTTCATCAAAACCAGAAGTTTACACCTCTGTCATCTTTTACTGTTTGTACATCAATTCTAAAAACCCGGTACAACATGCTATATGAAAGAGGAAAAATACATCAAATCTATCTAGGTCATCCCAAAAGTCCCAGCTGACCGACCTGTGAGCCATGACTT
>JAOSBO010006285.1:0-13382 GCA_027563915.1 Erythroxylum rotundifolium
CAATGATTAAATGAATATGTGAGATGCAATTCATTTCATGAATGCATGAAAGATAAAGGCAGTTGTGACCAGAGTTGTCAGTAAAAGAGCTTAAAGCTCAAAACGTGATAAGCGTCTTTGGCTCAGTTGTGCATGTACCCGGTATCCACTAAAGGTCATAGGACATTAATTGATATGGCTCGGTATCCACAAAGGGATACGAGCTAGTAAAAAGGCACATGGTCACAACAAAGTATCAAATGAAACTGAGTCATGTTCATTGCATTTATATTTGATATGTGTATTTTTCATGAATGAAATGACCCTTATGATTGTTCAGAAAGTAAAAGATGTTGTTTTAGGAATATGCAATGATGTGAAACAAATATGTTACGTGTATTGATGTGATGCATGAATTGAGTAAACCATCAATGATGGTTAGCTCATTGAGTTCGCAAAACTCACCAAAATTGCAACGTTGACTTTTCAGGACCGAGAGACGATTCTAGCTACTGAGAGGCTCTCCCAGCCGTGTAGATTATGTTTTGGCAAGAGAAGTCATGGTTCAAAGGTCAGTTAGCTGGGATTTTTGGACAGATTAGATAGACTTTGTATATTTTCCTCTTTCATGTAATATTTTTTTGTGCTAGGTTTGATGATGTACATGTAATAAGTGTTGAAAGATACAATGCAGACTTTCGATTTTGTGAAATGAAATGAGGAAAATATTGGGTTTAAAAATATTGTGATTCTTCATATGATGCTTTATAAATGAGTAATGATATGATTCCATGTGAAGTCAATTTAGTGATCGAACATAACTCGCCCTTATCGTAGGATATGTACCAGAATGACCACCAGGTGTCCCGGTGTGTACTTTACGATAAAGGGTGCTACAGTAAACTTTAACCATCTGAGTATAACTTAGTACCTCAGGATTCTAGTTGGATAGTGAAATGAGACTCACAATCTATTACTTAAAGGTTTTGGTCGAGATATGATGTCTCATTCGTATATGAGCTCACTTGGAGTTGGTTCAATTTCTCTCTAAGCCTCCTCAAAGCACTTTATTAGGATTATATTGCCTTAAGGTTTTGGATTAAGATATGATGTAATAGTTGTATAAGGGCTCAATTGGACTTGGTTTAATTTTTTTCTCATAACTTACTTAAAATCCATTAATTCGATACGTGTTACACACTATGCTTTTTATGAATTCCAAATTACCAAACTCAAGCTTTGAAGTATTTGTGCCTATCCATTTGCTTGTGATGGGTTCCATTCATAGTCTTTAAAATCACTTAATTTCTTAATTGTAACTATTTTTTATCTTATCCACAATTAATTACTCTCAGATACACTTGATGAGTTCCAATTTAATATGGTTTAGATCTTTTTTTTACAACTCTTTAAAAACACCTCTTATTTCTCTTTTTTCATAGGTAGAAGATTGAAGATCAAATCGCGATATCAGTAATAGTTATATCACCATTAGTTAGTTTCATCTTTCCTATTTCTCTTATTATATCATAATAGATCAAAGTAGAAATGTCAATCTATGTTTTGAAATTCACTGAGCTTTAGATGTCTTTAGAGATTTTATGGTTAAAAAAAGGTGATCAACTAATTTAGGCTCCTCCTTGTGCATTACACATACATTGGTGATGCTTAAGAAGTTAATCATGTCTAAGGTGGGAATCTTTTTTTCCAATTAGGAGCCATAAAAAGAAAGAGACCTTAAAGCAACGTTTTTACTCCATACTACTCTATATTCAGTTACCTTAGGGCCTTTATCTCTTAGGATTTCTCGAGAAAAAGAGTTTCTGTATCCTACTATAGGGTTTACCATCCAAAATTTTTAGTTTTTTATTGAAGAAATTGGGTTATAATTTGGTATTCATGCTTGCATAAAGTTTAAGACTACTTCCTACTAATTATGACTAGCCTATACATCTACCTTTTAGCTTAGGGTAAACCTATTAGTAAGCAAAGGTAGCATTGAAATATTACATATTGGCTTATTCTTAGTCCAATTATCAAAGTATAAGGAAGCACTAAGATCATTTCCTATTTTGCTTGAGAAGTTTGCCCTTATTGCATCTTGTAACTTCATTAAACCTCTAACAAACTAGGAGCGAGATGGTCTAATCCTAATCTCTCATAAGCTCTTGCCTTTTAAAATGTTGTTATATGTAATTAATGATAAAAAGTATGTTATGGAGAGAATAAATAAGAAGAGATGTGTCTAGAATAGACATAATGGGTTTGAATGCGACAAATTTCTGGTTAGGATTGGAAGCAATGGAAAGGATTGTAATGAAGATGGTGATTATTCTAAAAATCCACAATGAAAGGACCTATCTTTGAGTTCCCCTTCTAGAACCTCAGCGGAGTCCTCTCAGTAACCTCACGGTAGCCCTCCAATCAATATCTAACATAACTAAAGGGTTCTCACAAAGCCAAGCAATTCAACTGTTAAAAACCTTCCATACTTTAAAAGTCAAAAATGCAGAAAGTAGGGGGAATTTTTTTCAATCATTTTATTAAAATTTCAATAGCACAATAACTATATTTTGACCTTCCTAAAATTTTCAAAAACCTACATAACACAATTTAAAACATTTCTAGTATTTTATGTAGCATCTCAACATCTAGAATGAGACCTCAGGTCCACATCTCAAACAACCACAAATATATCAGTCTCTATATTTTAAAAACATCATTGAGGATTAAACCCTTCATAATTTAGTAAGTAAAAGAGATTTACAATCCCAAAGATGTTTACAAAATCACCCTTTTAAACCCTTTCCAAAAATACTTTACAACATATATACAAGTAACTATGCCAATTACACATACACAGGAGCACCCAACGATACAATTAATCTTACGATGTAGGCTTAATTATTACAGCACCTATATGCATACCTGGGGTGGTTTGTTTAAAAGCATAAAAATAAGGGTGAGCTAAACTAGCTCAATGAGTGTTAACCAATTTACTAAAAATTTAAAATTTTAAGAACAATATAACTGAAATATTCTCATACAATAGTAAAGCTCATAGTAAAATACTTATCATAATAATTCATTCATACATCATAACAATTAGCACTCGAATAACATTTCGTAAAACACAATTTCAATTTTCTGAAATAATATTTCGAAAGGCTTTTTCCAAAATAAACTCATCATATAAAAGTTTCCTTTTTCCTTAACCAATAAATAATGGTGGCAATAAGTTTTCTGAAAACTTTTATATTGAAAATCAGCCAACCACTAAAATTAGTACCATAAGGTGTCTCTCAAATTGCTTTTAAAAAAATAGTGGTAGCATTATTATTTCATGACTTTTCTAATTCAACATAGCCTAATACAAGTTTCTTTACCATACGGTACACTAGACCTAAGGTCACAAAGCTGGTTCTGCATCACTTATCCATGATTAGTTAACCATTAGTTACGGAGCTGGTTTTACTTCGCTTACCTACAACAGGTTAACCACTATAGTCTAGTAGTTACGGAGCTGGTTCAACATCACTTACCGGTAACAAGTCACGGAGGTGGTTCTACATCGCTTACCTGTAACTAGTTAACAACTATTTACGGAGCTGGTTCCACATCGTTTACCAGTAATAGGTTAAGCGCCATAAATATACTGGTATAATAACATGTATAAAACTTAGCGGTGTACTATAGGCAAAAGCAACTCTTACATTTTCAACTCATCTTATTTTCTAAATCAAGTATTTGAGGATTCATAATTGAATTGTTTCAATGTAACTCCCATTCATATAGATTTTAACTTTCAAATTAAAACTCATATATTGCCAAAGCACACACTTATGCTAGTAATATTCACTTAAAAAATATAATTTGCATAAAATACAACATAAATATTCATTTCATGATCAAATGAAAACCATTTACATAAATTCATTTTAAAGTACAATATAACTTGCTAGTGTCCATAAATAGAAACCATTTTCATAAAATCAATGTAAAGGACACTCATATGTCATCAATTCTTTTGCAACGAATTTAATCGTATAAAACAATTAAAATACACTTACAATTTTGCAAACTTATCTCCAACCACACTTATGCATTATGTGCCTCTCCTTCACCTATCACAAAATGCATTTTGTTTAGACATCTATTTCCATATTTGGAAATAAGATATTAATACTATAGTTTGGTTTAACCAAATTTGACATTAGTACTTAATTGCGTAATATATACGCTAATCGTATTTCTGCTTACTTCTGAAAGCTAAGCTATTGGTCTCTGATTCCAAATATAACTTCAAAAGTCACTTAAATATCATATTTTACCCATTCTAACTTACTAATTTCTTCAAAACACAATCTCACTCAATTAATTTCACCATCACAATCATGCATGATGAGTAAAAGTTATGACCCATGTCCAACATCTATACCTCCACTTGTTCCTTAATTTTCACATATTAAACATTTAAATTAGGCTTTGAAGGATACATTTGTTCCCCTATGTCTCTAGTTTCTGGAAAATAAAAAATCATAACATTTCAACTTCTAAATCATGAAACATGTACAAAATATCACAAGTTGCTTCAACATAAGGATAATATCATGTTACCATAATTAATCTCAATTTTCAATATCATTCAGCTATAATTAGGTCCATGTCTCTTCTAAAGATTTTTAATAATATGTCTTAGGTTTCAACTCCAATTGGAATCACCCAATTTGGAGGTTTGTAAACTTATTAAAAATATCACTAAACATGGCTATCTCTCTTATCATAGTCAACCAAAATTGATTTTTGGATCATACCACATTAAAAACCCAGGCATGGAAAATTCTCTCAAGCTTAATTTCTTGATTGATTTTCTTGTTTTAAACCCATAAATTCTTCTAAACTTATTATCTACTCTATGGAAAGTTAAAATCACCATTGATCTTACACAAATCCATGGCATGCAAAACCCACAAAACTGGAAATTTTGGTTAGGAAAACTTACCACTTTCTTTTAATCTTTAGGAAAATTGAAGAACACTTGGTCTTGATTAAGCTCTCTTCAAATCGTTCTCCAAAAGCCATCAAAATGGCAGCTTCTTTCTTCTCCTTCTTCTTGGTCGTCAGTCACCCTTCCTTCTCTTCCTTCTCTTTCATTTTTTTGGTCTCTCACTTTCACTACATTTTTCTATTAATGACCAGCCACCCACGTCTAAATAAGATGAGCATTTTGCTTAATTATAAGTTCGCCCACCATGTTCATTATTATTACACCTTTATCCTTAATAACATCTTATAATTACAACTTTACCAAAATGTCTCATATTTACACTTTTATCCCTACCATTTGTCACCATATAATTGGTTATCTTTTAATGACTCATTAATCCACTAACTTCTTGTAAAAATACCAAAATGCCCTTTAATGAATACAAAAGGACTAAATTGTCCTTTAATGCATACAAAAAGACCAAATTGCTCTTTAATGTATTTAATTCACCACTTAACCCAATTAAATTTCAAAAGTATCCACAACCATTTTATCGTCAAATTCACCATAAAATACTCAAATTAGGGTCAATACTTATTGATTGGATGTTTTAAATTTTTAAATGTGTTTAAAATCCTCAATACCCATTATTCTCTAAAGAGGGCATTTTAACCTTAAACTTTCAGAATTCCCAAAATCCATCTTATCGGACTTATTTTTAATCCATTTCAATGTCATTAGACTTTAATACCTATTCCAGATAACTATTATTATTATTTTTTGGGGGCTTGGGTCCTCAAAATCACTATTCTAGTGAAAATATTATTCACCGAGATTCACTATTTATTCAAAAATATTATTCACCAAAATTGTCTAGATTTCATTCAAAAGTATCACCTAAATCTTCAAAATACATTTTGGGGTTTTTAAAGCTCATTCGGACTCATTACCTAGCTGTTCAGAATTTTCATAAATTTTTAGAGAAATTTTCGATCAAGTCCAAAACCATCTCTTGTTTATCCATGATCTCTGTTATAACCTTAATAATACATTTAAATGCTTAAATTACTCTAGTACACCATAAATAGAGCATACTCTATAAAATGTATAACACATTACACAGTGCAATAATTGGACTAGGATATTACAATTTCTCCCCTTCTTATAAAAATTTCACCCTCCAAATTTTAAACAAACTTACTCTTCTAAAACAAATATGGATATTGACTTCACGTCCACTCTTTGTGTTTCCACTCTGTCAATCACTTCATAGTTGCTAACATGTTGTGGGCTTAACTCGTCACATTGTTTAAAACTAACAATTCCTTTCTATAATGATATTTGCAAAATTCTTTGTTTATTTTTTTAACTCCATATGCTTCTTCCATTTCTACACCTAGCTTTTCTATCGATTTTAGATGCTATCACTTTGACCTATATACTTTTGGTCTTATTTGTGACTATTTGAACTGGTTTAGTCCAACCAATTTTCTTTTATCTTTCTTATCCTCTTATTCCAGTACTCTATGTAACTATATGCTTCTAATCACTTACTGATAGATTAATCTATCAAGAGAATACCTACTTCGGATGGTTAGGAAATGGGCAGATTTTTGGAATACAACCCTTTATCTCCCATATACTATCATATCCGTTTATATTTCGTGAAATTATTACCATCATATCCTTTGTAATATGCTTCCATTTCCATTCTTAGATATGGAGTGGTTAAGCAATTTCTTTTGGTTCTTTAGATCTCAGCCGTGGCTTATTGATTTAACAAGCATTTACACATATACTATGATGTCACTCTTTTTCCTATCTTTTATATCATAATGCACGTTCAAGATGTGATGCCTTTTTATGTTCCTGAGATGTATAGAATACATTGGAGAGTGACATAATCTAGAATTTCTTTTTTAAGTCCAACCATGATTAGTACGCGCAATTCCTAACCTAGCATCAATGTAATATTACCTCTCAATAAAATGCCATTGGATAACATGAAACTCCTTTTTTTTCAAATCATTACTTTCACTTTCTCACTAATAGTCAACTTATTCAACACTTTGCTAACTTAACCATACATCAAACCATCTATTTAGCATTATCAAGATTAACATCTACTTAGATTACTACTAATGTAACCTTTAATTGGGGTTCTCCATAAAACAATTGTTCTCGTATACTTCTGAATAATAAACATTTCCTTTCTCATTGTCTCTAATTAACTCAATAATATTTTTCTTGTATTTCTTATGCCTCACATGAACTCTTTAACTTTCAAATTTTAGATCCATAACTACTAATGAACTATTTATCCTACCTTTTTCATTTCCATCATACTCTTTAGAAGCAAATCAATCATTTAAGATCATATCTTAAAACTCTAACATAATATCCTATTCACATACAAACCATTTAATTACTTCAGAGTTCAAATTTTTACTATCTCATAAGGCAATTTCTAGCTTATCAAGCTTTAATCTCTTTAAACAAGGAGTATACCTCATACTTCCGCTGCGTAACTCTGATGTTCAATAAAGATATCTGTACCTATCTTTTTGTAACACTACAAAACACCTATATGATTTCAAGCACCTCAGAACTCAATTTGGGACTTTATTAGTTACTAAAAAACAATTTTTAATCATCTAAAATCTCCATGTTATACTCAATCAAAGGTCTTATACATAATTCTTATCATTCTCGTAATAGTTTATTATAATTATCTATGAAAATAATAGCTCTAAATTCTAATGAGAAAATTCTCCATTACAGTTCAAAAGGTTATCATTAACATTTTCTTTAAAATTTTACCACCATTTTCACTCATCTAATTTTCAAGAAATATAACAATTGACTTACATCAAAAGAAATTTAAAAATAATGAATGTTCAATACTTAGAATCGATATACTAATGTATGCACAATTAAAAGCTTACATCAAACTGATCATTGCTCCAAAAACTATTGTTCAATCTTGATTAAAGAATCCATCACTATATCATTTATAACATTACTTTGTACGAATCCACAAAATCACTTTACAATAAAAAATAAACTTGCCCTTAAAAACAAAATTTTATGCCAATATTGATATATAAGGTCATAACATTATAAATAATCCTCAATTAATTCAATTGTGATAAGTAATTTCTTCCTCTAGTTATATTCACAAATTACTTTTCCAACATTAAAATGATGAATAACCTAATAAAATTCGATAATTATTGAGTCATAAAACTGAATAACTTTTATAGTAATCTCTTGGTACTTTTCCACCTATCATGGCTGATATGCTAAGAGATGGAAGCATCTATGTTTCCTGAGGAATACCATATCTCACTTCCCTTGTGTACAAATCCTAACTTCGTTTAGAAGCAATCCACATCTATAGAATGTACTATTGGTCAATTTCCCTTCCTAGTGTGACTTCATAGTCATGGATATCTAATAAGATCAACTCATTATAGAGCTTTTAAGTATAGCTACTATCTAACTACCTCTATAAATGTTCTATGCTACTGGCACAGTTTTAGTGAAAGTGGTCATTATCAAATGGCACTATAAAAGCTCCAACTTCACACTAATCTATCTAACGAAATCTTTTAACACATATGAGTGCATAGTTCTCGGATTGATATCAATATATTCATCATTATCGGTACCTATCATTATACTGGATGTATCCTCAGCATCCTGTTGGGTTACTGTAATTACCCCAGCCCATACAGGTGGTCTCCATCCACATTAGCTACACCTTGGTACTGAGTTCTTGGTGTTTCAGGAGTCTTAGGACACTATAGATGGTCTGACTAACCTGTGACTGGAAGATATTCCTTGTCTGATTCTTTTATCACTAAGCCATTTAAATTTATTATTCTTATCCCAATCTAACCAAATTAGGGATCTAATCTCATCAAATGATTTTGTGCATAACTTATAAATACATTTAGTCAAACTCCCTGACACTACCAAGGCCTCCCACAGCTGGCACATCGTTGCTTCTCGTATCCTTATTATTCATTTAAGGTAAAAACAAAATTTCACTGACGGTTTTACCAGTTTTAACTGTTCTGAATGGGGTTGATTCATAAAGAAAAACATTTATTGAACCATCCCTATGCTCAGCCTCTCGAGCTGAAGGTATATCAAGTGCTAAAGCCTCAAGTGTGGCTTTAGGACTCCAAAGATTTCATCGGTGCATAATGTTGTGATCTTAAAGATAAATTATATAACACTAGAAAAGTTTTTATAAACTCAGACGTATGGAAAATAACAAAACTTTCTGGGTTGGTTTGTTAACCAAAACCACGTAAAAATACATTATGAAATCATAACACGTATAGAGATAACCCTATTTCAAAACCCTGCTTTAATACCACCTAAAAGGACCTATTCTTGAGTTCCCCTTCTAGAACCAGAGTGAAGCCCTCCCGGTGACCTCACGGTAGCCCTCTAATCGATATCTAACTTAACTGAGTAGTTCAATTGTTAAAAACCTTTCATACTTTAAAAGATAAAGTCACGGAAGGTAGTGAGGATTTTTTCCAATCATTTTACTAAAAATTTTGACAGCACAACAACTGTATTTTGACATTCCAAAATTTTCAAAAACCTGCATAATACAATTTAAAACACTTCTAATATTTCATATAGCATATCAACTTCTAGAGTGGGACCTCAAGTCCATATCTCAAACAACCACAAATATATAAGTCTCAATATTTTAAAAACATCATTGAGGATCGAAGCTATCATAGTTCCTTAAGTAAAAGAGATCTACCAAATATGTTTACAAGATCACACTTTTAAACCCTTTTCAAAAATACTTTACAACATATATACAAGTAACTATGCCAATTTCAAGAAAATGCATATGTATATATATATATATATATATATATATATATAGTAGCACCTGACAATATAACTAATCCTATGGTGGAGTCCCAATTATTGGTGGTTTGTTTAAAAACATAAAAATAACAGTGGCCTAAACTAGCTTAGTAAGTGTTAATCAGTTTACTAAAAATTTAAACTTTTAGTAACAACATAACTGAAATATTCCCATACATCAGTAAAACTTATGGTAAAATACTTATCATAACAATTCATTAGTGCACCATAACAATTGGCACTCAAATAATAGTTCGTAAAGCACAATTTCAATTTTTCTAAAATACCATTTCGAAAGGCTTTTCAAAATTAAACTCATCATATAAAAGTTTCCATTTTCCATTTTTCTTTTTCCTTAACCAATAAAAAGTGGTGGCAATAAGTTTTCTAAAATCTTTTATATTGAAAATAAGCCAACCACCAGAATTGGTACCATACGGTGTCTCCCAAATTACTTTTAAAAAATAGTGGTGGCATTATTATTTCATGACTTTTTTCGTTAAACGTAGCCCACCATTAGTTTCTTTACCATATAGTACACTAGGCTTAAGGTCACAGAGATGGTTTTGCATCGTTTATCTGTGATCGGTTAACCATTAGTTACAAAGTTGATTTTACGTCGCTTACCCACAATAGGTTAACTGCTATAGACCAGTAGTTACGGGGCTGGTTCTGTATCACTTACCTGTAACTAGTCACGAAATTGATTATGCATCGATTACCAGTGACTGGTTAACCAATATTTACGGAGCTAGTTCTACATCGCTTACCCGTAATAGGTTAAACCCATAAATATACTGGTATAATGACGTATAAAAAACTTAGCAGTATACCATAGGCAAAAGCAACTCTTACATTTATGACTCATCTTATTTTCTAATCAAGTATTGGAGGATCCATAATTGAATTATTTCAATGTAACTCCCAATCATATAAATTTTAACTTTCAAATTCAAACTCATATATTGCTAAAGCATAATATTCACGTGAAAATTATCATTTACATAAAACTCAACATAAATATTCATTTCATGATCAAATGAAAACCATTTGCAAAAACTCAATTTAAAGTACACTCATAACTTGCTAATCTCCATAAATAGAAACCATTTGCATAAAATCAATTTAAAGACACTCACATGTCATTAATTCTCTTGCAAAGAATTTAGTTATATAAAACAATTAAAATACACTCATTGTTTTACAAACTTATTGCCAAGCACACTTACGCCTTCGGTGCTTCTCTTTTACCTACACAAAATGCATTTTGTTTACGCATTTATTTCCAAATCTGGAAATAAGACATCAAAACTGTAGTTCGGTGTAATCAAATTCGAGATTAGTATTTAATCGCGTATCATAAGCGCTAATTGTATTTTTGCTTACTTTCGTAAGCTAACATGTTGGTCTCTGCTTTCAAATATAACTTCAAAAGTCACTTAAATATCATATTTTACCCATTCTAACTTACTAATTTCTTCAAAACACAATCTCACCCAATTTAGTTCACCATATCATAATCATGCATGATGAGTAACAATTATGACCCATGTCCAGAATTCATACCTCCACTTGTTCCTTAATTTTCACATTTCAAATGTTCAAATTAGGTTTTGAAGTCCTATAGACTTTTGTTCCCCTATGTCTCTAATTTTTGTAGAATTAAAAATCATTCCATTTTAACTTCTAAATCATGAAACATGTACCAAATATCACAAGCTGCTTCAACATAGGGATAACACCAGTTTACCATAATCAATCTCAATTTTCAATATCATTTAGGTAGAATTAGGTCTATGTATCTTCTAGAGACTTTTAGTAATATGTCTTACGTTTCAACTCCAATTAGAATCACCTAATTTAAAGGTCTGTAGGACAAGTTATGGCCAAAACATTGGGATTGGTTCAAGTGTATTGAAATTGACTTTCACTAAACGTGGCTATCTCTCTTATCATATTCAACCAAAATTGACTTTTTGGATCATAACACACTAAAAACCTAAGAATGAAAGATTCCCTCAAGTTTAATTTTTTGATTGATTTTCTTTTTTTAACCCACAAATTCTTCCAAACTTATTATCTACTCCATTGAAAATTAAAATCACCATTGATCTTACACATATCCATTCCATACAAAACCCACAAAACTAGAAATTTAGGTTAGGAAACTTACCGATTTCTTTTAATCTTTTGGAAAATTGAACACTTAGTCTTGATTAATCTCTCTTCAAATCATGTTCCAAAACCCGTCAAAATGGTAGCTTCCTTCTTCTTGGTCATGAGTCACCCTTCCTTCTCTTCTTTCTCTTTTATTTTCTTGGTCTCTCACTTTCACAATGTTTTTCTATTAATGGCCAGCCACCCACGTCTAAAGAAAATGAGCATGTTGCTTAATTGCAAATTTGCCCACCATTTTCATTATGATTACATCTTTATCCTTAATATAATTACAGCTTTACCAAAATGTCTCATATTTACACTTTTATCCCTACCATTTGTCACTATTTAATTGGTTCTCTTTTAATGACTCATCTATCCACTAAATTCTTGTACAAATACCAAAATGCTCTTTAATGAATACAAAAAGAACAAATTGTTCTTTAATGTATACAAAAAGACCATATTGCCCTTTATTGCATTTAATTCACCACCTAACCTAATTAAATTCCAAAAATATCCCACAACCGTCTTATGTAATACCCGGTATCTAGTTTACCCAGTATACTGAAATAAATCGGTATTTAAGACTGATGTCATTAAAACCAGGACAGTGAATAATAATTTTTAGTGACATCAAATTAATGTATGAAATTTTTCGGTGGTCACAGGAAATTGTTCGGGCAGATGTTTAAAAATTAGTACAAGAGTGGCAATTTTGTAAATGAGTGGACATGAGGAGTATATAAGAAACTAAGTTGGAGAATAAGACAAAACACTTTGTCTTCTTCCTCTCCTACACTCACGACACCTCCATGGAAGCTCCCTTCAAGCTTTTTCAATCCTTGTATCAAGATTTGGAAGGTGAGCCAAGGCATTTGGGTAGTATAAAAAAAAAAGGTAAGCCTCCATTCCAATGCTTAGATCTATGGATTAAAGTTTAGTTTTTCTCTTCTTTTGTGAAACCCATTTGATGGAATGTATGGGTTTGATGTTTTGGATGATGGGTTTATGTTCTCTTACATCTAATGACTCTTTAAAATGAAGAAATTTCGTTTTTATGGTGATTGGAGGGCTAAATCAAAACCTAGGATTTTGAAGGTTAAGCTGTCAATGGAGACAGATTCGTAGGTCCTCTTTGTGCATTTTTTAAGGCTATTTATTGTGTGAATCTGGAGAAACTTAAAACATATAAGTTGTAGATCCAGATGTCTATTGTCTCCCTGATTGTTTTTCATGATTTTAGGTTGAGCCAAACTAAGGTTAAAGGCCCAGAATTGGAACTGGTTCAGAATACCAGCGAGAGTGAAACGAGAACTGAAAGTTAATTGTTTGAAGACCTTAGAGTTAGAATTGG
>JAOSBO010006351.1:0-13377 GCA_027563915.1 Erythroxylum rotundifolium
TATCATCAGATACAACTAACATATCATCAATATAAACAAATATAAAATCATAGTCTTTAAAGATGTTATCCATTTTTTGCTAAAATATTTAGGGAGCATTTTTTAATCCAAAAGGCATTACCAGCCACTCATATTAACCCTGTGGGGGAGAAAAAGCGGTATAACAAATACTATCAGGATGCATTTTTATCTGCCAAAATCCACTTTCACAGTCAAAGTACGAAATCCTTTTTTGAAACTAGCCTCCATGCCTTGTAATACTATCCTTATCTCGATTGCTCTTCTGTAGTGTATATCTTTTTCTTCAAATTTTATAAAATCTTTAGATTTATTCTGACTTACAGATATCGAAAAGGTATCAACTTTTCCAAGCTGTATCAAATGATAAGCCGGATACTTCCCATCTTTATCGAAGTTAGGTCCTGCTGATAAGAATTTTAATATAAAAATATCTTTTCGTGTGATAGTGGGATTGTTGAAATAGCAGTCTCTAACCCCATCTTTTATCCATTGAGGTAAATGACTTATTTCAGGAAAATTTGGGGAGGATAAATATATCGAATTTAGGGCTCCAAAATCATACCAATATCGGATCTCTTGTGTGTCCGATTCTTGTAGATAATTAATTCTTGGGTAGAATCTAGAGAAATCATTATATCGATTTTCATTATTTCAGAGATTTTACTTTCCGAATATAATTTTGATATTGAGATAATTAAATATGACAAAAATGTTTTACCAGATTTTCTCACAAGAGATGGAAGACCATCATCTCCAGATACTAGAAGAAATTCGCAAATTGGATATCGAGATATGCCATATTAAAGATAATCTTTCATAGTTTATCGATATTGCTAATCTTCCAGGACTATCTTGAGAAGTTTCTAGCCTTTTAAAAAGAGGTAGTGAACTTATGCAGATGAATATAGAAAACTGTGAAGATGTTAGCCTCAAGGTAACAAAATATATTGTTGGATCTTACAGTCCAAAACTCGATACACCCGTAGCAAAAGAAACACCTAAACAGATATTCCTTAAAGATATTAAAATGGATTTAAATCCCAATCTCTCTCTTGGCCCTTTAACTACACGACAAATACTAAAAGAGATAAACATAATCTCACCAGATGTGAAACAACAACAGATGATGATGAGGGACTTATTTCATCTCTCAAATAATGAAAATCGATATATTGATTTCTCTGGAATCTACCCAAAAATTAATTATCTACAAGAATCGGACCCACAGGAGATCCGATATTGGTATGATTTTGGAGCCCTAAATTCGATATATTTATACTCCCCAAATTTTTCTGAAATAAGTCATTTACCTCAATGGATAAAAGATGGGTTTAGAGACAGTTATTTCAACAATCTCACTATCACACCAAAAGATATTTTAATATTAAAATTCTTATCAGCAGGACCTGACTTCGATACAGATGGGAAATATATGGCTTATCATTTAATACAGCTTGGAAAAGCTGATACCCTTTTTATATCTGTAAATCATAATAAATTTAAAGATTTTATTAAATTTGAAGAAAAAGATATATACTATAAATGAGCAATCGGGATAAGGATAGTATTACAAGGCATGAAGGCCAGTTTCAAATAAGGATTTCATACTTATGGCGGACAGAAGATACACTCATCTGGGTATTTAATAAATCTCTTTCTAATTCTTTTTCAAAGTGAAAATCTATTACAGTCTTTCTTCCATATCTAGAGTTTTTAATATATTCTAAAATATGCATTTGTTTTAACATGAAATACATTATTGGTTTATAATCAGGTTGTCTAGTACCTCTATCGTGATTATTTTCTATTTCGGCCTGATATTGAGACATTATTTCATTTATCAAGATATCTATGTTTCCTTCAGTAGATAAATCCAAAAGAACTAACTCCTCTCCAAAGGGTTCGGCGTTCATGACAAATAGAATTCTTATACGATTTCTATATCATGACAGAACAATACTAAGGGAAAGGGGTCTAACAAGCTTCCGTACCTGACTTCTCTTTGACCAAAATATTACCAGCTCGCACCATAGAGCTTTTACCGAGCGTTTCAGCCCCAACCTATATTGCTATAGGTAACTTTCCTGTAGATCCTTCAGTAATACCCAGCACAGCCAGATTTCTTTTCCTACCTTCAGGTGTAAGAAGTAAGTTAAGGAAGTATTTGGAGCTTTTCTCTTATAAAGTTCCTGTTGTTGTTCCACATCTGGTGAGATTATATTTATCTCTTTTAGTATTTGTGGTGTAGTTGAAGGGCCAGGAGAGAGATTGGGCCTTAAATCCATTTTAATATCTTTAAGGAATATCTGTTTAGGTGTTTTTTTTGTGATGGGTGTATCGAGTTTTGGACTGCAAGATCCAGTAATGTATTCTGTTACCTTGAGGCTAACATCTTCACAGTTTTCTATATTCATCTGCATAAGTTCACTACCTCTTTTTAAAAGGCTAGAAACTTCTCGAGATAGTCATGGAAGATTAGCATTATCAATAAAGTCTGAAAGATTATCTTTAATATGGCGTATCTCGATATCCAATTTGTGAATTTCTTCTAGTATCTGGAGATGATGGTCTTCCATCTCTTGTGAGAAAATCTGCTAAAACATTTTTGTCAAATTTAATTATCTCAATATCAAAATTATATTCGGAAAGTAAAATTTGCCATCTAATTAATCTCTTATATTCGGGTCTGCTCGGGAGATTGTTTTTAATAAACGCCTTAACCTGAGTATTATCTGTTCTTAACAAAAATCTTTTTGGGAGTAAAAAGTAATAAAATTTTTTAAGACTTTTAACTATAGCAAGTAATTCTTTTTCATTTATATGATATTTACTTTCAGTGTTAGTATAGTGACGTCATGCTATTTCAATCAATATGAATTTTTAAGCCTGTTTATTCTTATTGACAAAAATTGATATTCAATTTTAATTTTAATTAGGACATCTTAAAATGTATAGAATGGGAAGTTTTGCTTTTTTTTAAAAAAAATTCCCTCGTTGCAAGAAATATGACTGTTGGTTATTGTTTTGCTAC
Organism: Erythroxylum rotundifolium; assembly: GCA_027563915.1. Taxonomy (NCBI): domain Eukaryota; kingdom Viridiplantae; phylum Streptophyta; class Magnoliopsida; order Malpighiales; family Erythroxylaceae; genus Erythroxylum; species Erythroxylum rotundifolium. The sequence continues at coordinate 3,053 of JAOSBO010006351.1, forward strand.
AATTTAAAATTTGTTGCCAATATTAAGTATTTTGTTATGAATTTTTTAGACCATAGCCTATTGAAGCAATACTTAAGAAATAAATAGTTCACAAATTTTTTTAGATTATTATATACATTTAATTTAAATACGAATTAATTTTCTTGACGAAAATAATTATAATGAATAAGTTATGTTTAGATTTCGTAGCTAATTATTTTAAGCCAAGTTATTTTTAATTGCAAATGCTCTTTGTAGCCAAAAAATTTTGGAAAATGGCCTATATGTTTGCTTTTGTAACAAAAATTTATTAGCTACAATTTCAAAAACTAGATGAAATCTAAGCTAAAACTCAAATATGTCCCAAAAAAAAGTCAATTGTCTAAACGATGTTGTGGAAAATTATTTGACAACCTAATTGAAGAAATTTCCTAGGCTAAATACCTAAATTTGGGCCCAATTTTTGGGTTTGATCAATTTAAGGCTAAACATTTTAACATACTTAATTAAGGTCTAAATATTGTCAAAATTGCTCAACGTTAGGCTACTTTGGACAAAAATTTGGCAATTTCATACACGTGTCATTGCTATATATAAAATGACTATTTGGAGAGGCCAAGTGGATTTAAAATGCCATATAAAAAACATGCATGATTTACATGGATTTTTAGAAAAAAAGTGAAAATCATTTCCAGAAGCCTAAATTTACTTCTAATCCCCTAATTCATCCTCTTTCTCTAAAAAACATAGGAAAAGGGGTTATCCGCATCATCATCGCTGATCATCATCACTGTCGAACAAGGGGTTGTCCTGCCTCCTTTATGCAATATCATTGTCGATCACTCTAATCCCTCTCACTTTAACTTTAGGGGTTTACATTTCACCATTCTTAATTTGTCTTAAACATTAGTTGCGAATTTGGGAATTTTTCGTGTTTGAAGAGTTTACACTACTCACTATTCTCATTTTTTTACTAAATTCCATTTCTCTCATTTCATCATTCTTCTCCCCCAATAGCCCTTTATTCTTCTACAATTTGTATACATTTTTTAAGACATTTGGTTCGAATACTTAAGAATGAACACAATTAGTAATTCTTCAAGGTAATGAGGTTGATTGGAGGATTTAGTTTATTGTTTTCATGGTTATAATGAAGGGTTTACTGAAAATTTTTGAAATTTTCATCTTTGACAGTAAAGGAATGCATTCTAACCTTGATTTAAGGTCATACAAGCTAATTTCTTCAACTTGGCCAGTTGAATGAGACTATGATGGAGAGGCTAAATATTGTTACTGTAACTTAAAAGCACTTAGATGAACTTCTTGGATTAATGAAAATCCAAAAAGAAGGTTTTATGTTTGTCAACTATTTATAGTAATTTTGTACATTTTGATGTTTTTTTATATAAATATGTTCATATTTTTCATTAACGAATTGCTCTTTTTTGTTTAATGATAGAGTAATGTATGTGGATTTCATAAATGACATGATCAAAGATTTCTCCAAGAGCAAGCAGATTATTTAATAGTTGAAAATAGAGAAGATGATATACCCTCAAACTAATCTATCGAAGGATGAATTAGCAGAGTTAAGAGAAATTATTATAGATGTTTTGGAAGTTGAACTTATTACAGAGAATTTGAATTTGAAGAATGAGTTACATGCGATGAGGAGTAGTAATGAAACTCATTCCAAAAACTTTTAGAATTTTTTAGCTTGTTTAATCTTTTGTTTACTAGTTTCACCTTTACTTATTATCCTAAATAATGAAGGTAATTCAAGAAATAGTTATATGTTTAAAGCTTTACCTAGAAATGGTTTTACATAGTAGAACAGTGTCTAAAGGCAATTGAGCTTGCCTGATATTGTTAATTCCTTTTTCTGATATGATTTTGAATGAGTAAAAAGTTGGTTAAATTAAGATTTGGGAGGACTGTAGACTGCAATTGTTTTATGTTTTAAAATTTGAAACCACATTATGATTTTGACATTAAGGATTTATATGTTCGAGATTCTATGTTCCAAAATTATAAGTTAATTGTTTACTTGTTAACTCTTTGTATTAATAATGTACATCTTGTGTATCTTTTTTATTTTAAAAAGTTAAAAGTGAATTTTTCTAGATTTATCTTGAAACTAGCAGATGAATTTTTTAGGTAGATGTCTCAAGTTAAAGTAATGGTTATCTTCACATAATCTCATTTAATTCAACAAGTTGATACGTTTTTACCTTGCTTCATAGATCTACCATGCTATATAAAAAGATTTGTTGATCTCCTTTATAGTGTCTAAATGCAATTGAGCTTACAAAGTTGTTTTGTGGCATATATATACAAACGCAATTTCATCATCTAGTATTCATAAACTTAAAAAAAAAAGATAAAAACCCTAAAAGAAAAGAAAAAGCAATTCTGGCTGAAAATACATATCATTGCATTCATTTATATAACATTTAATGCCAATAAGGTCCTTGCATTAATAAAAGCTACCTAATGACATTCAATAGATATCCAACATATCAACCATTGTTCACTACACAAACATCACAAAATTGATGGATATAAGCATCATCTAATGTTCACTATATAAAACACTATCAAACATAATTTTGTTTGCATTTTCTCCTTTCCCTTTGAAGATATAGTTTAACTTTTTTGATTTGGATTCACATGCCTAGCAAAAACTTGCTTCCTCTTTTTTGATTTCTACCCAGGGTTTATTAGTCTCTGACTTGGCCTTCTTGGTTGTAGATAAAATGCAAACATTATTAACTTCAGTTGTATCATTTAATTAATGTTAAATAATATATGCAAAATTAAACAATTAATTGATGTTTAATAAGAATGCAAAATTTTAACACTTACATTTAGCATCTGCAAACATGTCATTGGATTTATTTGTATGCCTATCCTTATCATCCATTTCTTGAACTTCCTATTTTCTTAATGTTGAAGAGAAGGGTATGTGATAGGTCATTTTCCTAAAATTTTCGTTTGAAAATTTGGGCTAGATCTGCCAGCAAACATTCTTATTCTACTTTTATCATCTGCAACACCATAGCTAGGCCCTCTTGGCCCTAAAATGACATTTGAAATTTTCCTTTTGGTGGTGATCTTTGAAGATGTAGAAATATTTGTTGTCTCTGAAGCACCTTTAGGTGTTGGGAGAATAACTGAGGATGTTGCATTTACACTTCCACATAAAAGAATAGTAGTTGAGGTGTTGATAGTACCAGTAACAATTCTAGCACCAGCATATATAGACACAATTGTAGAGGTAGAGGCATTTTCGCCTCTTTTTCTTTTCCTTCCCCTTTTAGTATTGTTAAATGCAAATGTAGAAGAGTTTAGTGAGATTTCTGTGTTAGTTTTAATTGTTTAAAAGTGTTCTTGGGTTAACTGTGAATTGGTTGTGTTTTCAATTTATTTCATCACAGTTATAGTAGGCATATAAATAGTAGAAAAATAAAAGTAAAAACAATTTGATTTGAAACTTTTACTTTTTGTTGGTCCGTCATTATATCCCAACCAATTTCAAACCCCAGGTAAGGTGAATCTTTTTGCAATCTCTTAATGAACCACTTCCAGGTGACAATATTCTCATCTTTAACTATAGCCCAAGCAATAGGAAACATTTAATTGTTTCCATCTCTTCCTATAACATATGGAAGTTCACCTTTAGTTATGGTCTTAAGCCAAAATCCATTTAGGCTAAGATAAAGCCTGCACCTATGCCTAAACCCATATTTAAGAGCTTTTAAACATATGTACATTCTTTCAAAAACAAGTGGAGATATTGTAACTAGATGAGACATTGTCATTTTAACTCTGCTACCTGAGTTGGTCTGCCTAATGACTTCAACATAAGACTAAAGGTTTCCAAACTCCTATTCATTGTTGATCATATCACTGTCTAATATTTTTTCGTTATTCTTCTTACCATACTCATAGATACGTCAACACCAAAAGAATCCTTAATATGAAATCTGATATTATCATTCTTAAAAAATGGCTCCCTTTTAAGCCTATCCATTAACAAGTCAGATAAGATGTTATTATTCATCTTAGGATTTGCCTAAACCATATTACAGTCATAAGTGTCCCTAAATTTCCTAACTTGAAAAGAATACAACTTCCTATAAAATGCTCCATATATATACCAAGGGCAATTCTCTATCTTACATTTACCTTGGAAAATTTTGGCTTATTTTGGTAAACATTATAGCCCTCTTTGTTTTGATCGATAACAAACTAACTGCATGCTTAAATTACAAATGATTAAGAAAAATTATTTCTAATTCAATGTAAAACTTAGCAGCATTTTCATCATAAATAGGTTATTTTCTTTTTCTCCTAGTTGTATCATCTACCATATCATCTATATCACTAACAAGTTCCCATAGTCATCACTATCATAATATTAAAAAAAAAGCCTCATCTTCATCACTTGCATCATCTTCATGGTCTCCATCATGTCCATCATTTCCATCATCTTCATCTCCTTCCTCTAAATCCTCTTCAGCTAAACCATCTTTATTAATATCAACAAACTTAAGCTCCTTTCTGTTCACCTTCTAGATTCCTAAACTTAACTCTGAAATCATCTCTCTCATCTTTATTATGTTCCTTATCTCCATCATCTACATCATCAACACATTCATCTTCGTTATCCTCCATATTTGGATCATACCCAACATATCCATCATTAACATTTGAGACATCATCTAAATTTTCCACGTTCTCTACATTTTCATCGGTATTATCTACATTACCTTAAAACCCTACAATATTAACATTCTGACCCTTATCTTCAACTATGTTATCTTGTTTAATGTTTTCTACATTTTCATCAACAACTCCAATATGTACATTATCTTCAAACCCTACATTATTAACATCCTGACCATTACCTTCAACTATATTATCCTAATTAAGCTCTTTAAGTTCATCCTTAATCATTTCAATAAGGTTATCTACACCATGTTCAATATAAATATCAATAGCACTAGTAACCACCGTCTCAATAACCATATCTAACATTTTAGCATCATCTTCTACAACCCTCAAAACATTAAACAATTAAAAACTAGGCCTAAGATAAAAAATCTTGTTCACATGATTATAACCACTATTCTTACATACATCAACCAATTCAAAGTAGTTGAGTAAGCTAGGATCAAATTCTATTTCATCTACAAAACCAACCTCATACCTAAAATTATTACCCATATTAACCAAAGATCCCTCATAGTGAAACCTTATAATTACCTTATCAAATGTTATTCCGCCAAACTATAATGACCTCATCAAATGCTTGTAGCTTCCCTCACCTACTTCAACAGGGTTATTTGGCATCACTCTTATAGATTGATTGATGCCAACCCACTCCTAAACGAATCAACAATAGTGTATCATATACAAATTTAGATATCGAAGAAACATTAAAGCATAGTGTTAATACAAAAATATATAAGTGCATGTGTCATTAGAAAAAGAGAACTAGCAATCACTAAGACTTGTCTCCATGTGATCATATTACATAAAGTTAGCGATGAAGGAGAACATGCCACGGTTTGGTCAAACATACAATAGTCAAGAGTTAGGATTACAGACTTACAAATCCTTCAGCTTTACTTTAGTTGCAACTGAAAGCAAACTATGCCTTAGAAAACCAAATGAACGTTTTATATATAGGAACGACATGTATGAAACTAATAAATTTTCATCCAAAATAGCCTAACATTGAGCAGACTCGATAACATTTAGATCTTAATTGAGTAGGTTAAAACGTTTGTCCCTAAATTGGGCATTTAGCCTTACTTTTGCTAATTAGTTGTTTCACTAGCATTTTCCTCTATAATGTTTGTTGTCTTTTTTGAGTCCATTTTTTATTCTTCCCTTTATTCTTCCATCTATTGTACAACTTTATAAACCTTGTCTATAATATTATCAATTGTAGTAGGAATGTTTGTTATGTTTTCTTCATTCTACTAAGAGCTAATTTTCATCAATCCTTAGTGATTACTAGTTTTGAAAATCTTCCATATTGGTCTCCAAACCTCCTTATCAATTGGCTAATTTTATAGCTTGAAAAGTGTGAATTGTTGTCAAAACAAAACCCCTTCTTGCTTCTTACAGCAAAGTTGTTCCCACTTGATTTTAGAACATTTAGCATTGTCAATCTTACCTTACTAGAGGAAATTTCTAAAGTATGTTTCAATCTCCTTGATAATTCTTTTGGAAAGTAGAAGATGAAAACTCTAGCGAGTACGAAGATTTTTAACACATAGACAATTACTTTTGGAAAGTAGAAGATGAAAACTCTAGTGAGTACGAAGATTTTTTAACACATAGACAATTATCTGAAATCTACCAACCTGAGACAAAGCTTTATTATACTATAATCGATAATGTTCTTGTATTTCTTTAGTATCTTCATATAATATAGATATTTAAGTTTTCTTACCAAGTTAATGGTATACACTAGATGTTCAGATTAAAAATCTATTAAAGTCTTTTGGTATTGGTAAAATTTAAAAAGAAGTATATTATACTCTTGCATTGATTGATTTTTAATTATTATATCCTATAAAAACTCATGAGGGATTTGTGTAGGACAGAGATTGATTTTTAGTGAGCTCTATAAAGCAAAATCAGATCGTTTGTAAAACAAAGTTGGCTCAAACACATTTCCTTGCACTTATGATGATACTTTAAATCAGGTCTTCTAGATAAGTTATGCAAATAGTCCTATTCAATATTTCCACAGCTAAGATAAAAATATAAGAGGATAGAGGATCTCCTTTCTTATGCCTTTAAACCCTCTGAATTGCTTAGTTGGCGCTCCATTAATGAGAATGCTATATGAAAGGGTTAAAATGTAGGCATGTATCCATTTAATAAAGAATAAAGGGAAGCCAAACCATTTCAAACATATAAGGATGAAATTCCATTGAAGTCTATCAAAGGCTTTAGACAAATATATTTTTATAGAACAACTTTTGATGGGTCTACCTAAGCTATAATTTGTCAACAATTCTTTCACCAAGAGAATATTGTCAAAATAAATCTACTAAGTATGAATGCTCATTGAGAATCATGTATGATCATATTCAAATTCTCTTTAAGTCTATTAACAAGAAACTTTGAAATCACCTTGTATATGGTATTACAATAAGAGATTGGTTGAAAATCATTAAGTTAGCTTGCATCAAGGAGTTTTAGGATCAAATAAATATGAATAGCTTGAATTCTCTCAATATTCTTCTTGAGTTCAGAATTTCCAAAATAGTTTCTATAAGGAGCTTACTTGTAATATGCTAGACTTTCTAAAAAATGAAGGCATTAAAGCCATTAAAGCCTGAGGCTTTCATAGGATTAAGATTAAGCAAAGTTAATTTGATCTCCTATATTGTAAGAGGTTACTGGAACTTCATTAATGTCTCCTGAGATAAAGAAGAAGGAGGATCAATAATTTTTACCAACTTTTGCAAATTAAAGAGACCAGGAGCAGTTGGAGCATCAAGTAAGGATTTAAATAGTTAATACCATATTCTTTAAAGAATTGCTGTCATTGACCATCTAATCATTAGAATTAAGAAGACAAGTTATCTTGTTAAGGTTTCTCCTTGGCAAAATAGAATTATGATAGAATTCAGTATTGAAGTCCCCTTCGCTTCACCACGTTATTCTCTACTTTTGCATACATAATGAATCATTCTTTTGAAGAGCTTTAATATACATCTTTAGCTTCATAGCCTTAATGTTTTTGTAGTAGTGTCGTTTGGCTGAAGGTAATAGGCCTCATAAGCTTTTTTCAGCTCTCTCTTAGTTTCTTACAATTTGATATAGGTAGCAGACTGATTTATTTATAGAAGCTCTTCAGTTTGTTTCTAAATGTGAAGCCTCCTTATTAGTTGAAAAGATTTACAACAAAAAATCTTGATACTCAAAATCTTATATACCAACTTCATAAAACCATCCCTACTTGTTAAGAATTTCAAGAATTTGAAAGGAGATTTGTAGGAAGTTAGGGGAGTAAGATTAAGCACCTCTATAATGGAGTGATATAAACATAGAGGCCCTCCAAAAGTAGTATAAGAGTTTGTCTAGTTTCTTCCTGATAAGTCATCTTCCATATTGTTTGTTACTTTAAGAGTAGTAACAACTAGAAAATCTGAGACCAATCATTTGTGACTTGGTTATAGCGCACTCCAATTCTCTACTAAGATTTGATATATTTATCCTGTCTCGCTAAGCTTGTGAGGGATGTAGTATACAATTCAGGTCACTTGCAATCAACCAAGGCATATTTATAGTTGAATGAATAGATAAAATCTCATTTTATAGCTTAGCTTTTTAAAATTCAAAGTTAGTTGCACTATCTCAAAGAGTGTGAACTTAAGATGAATGAATTGATTTGGAGTTTTAATCACTGAGACCTACATTTTTTTATTATTATAGGCAATCAAGATTTCACCATTGTAATGGTAGTCACAGTTTGATACATACTTTCAGCATTTCCCCAAAATTTTCATAGCATTGTGAATTTTGTGAGCTTTAATTCTTATTTCCAAAAGTCGAAGCAAAACTGATTACCTTTCCATCAAAAGATCCTTAACAACTTGATCTTTATAGGCCTCATTAAAACATCTAATGTTCCCAAAAATCATATGTATTTAGTCAAAGAGAGGGTGTTTCACTCCCCTTTAGGTATCTCCCTAATCTCTAGTTAGATGCAGGAGTAAATTGTTCCTTCAACATTTGTATTTCAACAAGAACATCTTGATGAGAAGCCTCTTCTATATGCTCATCTTTAGAAAGTTCAATACTAGCTTTTTTTTGTCACTAGCTGAAGCAATGTCATGATATTCAGGTTGCGCCCCATTCACTTCCACAATATAATTTTGGTCTTTAGTTGTTCCAATGAAGTTAGTTTTAGTGTTCGTAGTTACTAGTTCTTCCACTATCTCTATTAACTTATTATAATCCCCTTTATTGAATATTTTCCCAACCAAACTACTTACGCCATATGAGGTTTTCAATTATAGGATAGTTGAATTTTATCCTCTACTAGTTCATTTTGAGTTTCAAATAGGTAGGACTTCAGGAAGTGATTTCTTGGGATTTATCTCCACACAAACTTAAGCATAACATACTTTTTCAAGTTTAGCAGTGGCAGAGTCGAATGCCGCTAGTTTTCACACTAAACTAGATAAAAAAACTTAAGCCATACATTGACAAGTACTCAAAAAGAATGTTGTGGAAATTGATCCACAAAGGGATGGATTCAATAATTTTTTTGTCAAATGCTAGACCAAATATCCATTTTTTAAGATACATGGGTTATCTATGTTGGTTTATGCCCTACAGCCAATCGCTTTGGTTGTAGTTTAGTGAAAAATTATTTAAAGGCATTATTTATCTTGTACATGTTTAGATGTATATGATAAAGTCCATGGAATAATTGTACATTGCAAATGAAATTATAATGAGATTATAATTATGAGATTCATGTTGCATTTATGTATTATTCCTAAATGTTCCTAGTCATTATTCTATTAAGATTGAACATTAACAGAACATAAAAAGACTAGTATACGTTGTGTTTTTCCTTATAAAGGAAGTAGTCGATCTCATAGGCTAAAGAATAGGGATACTTAAACAAACATGTGGGTGCTTGTTAGACAATAAGTTCACTAAATAAACCCGATATGAGAAATCCATTTGCAACATTACTTGTATGTCTATTGAGTTGTCTTATACGGGGATTGTTATGTTTTGATACTACTTATGATCTATTTAATCATGGGTCATTTAATTGGTAGTCATTGGATATAGCATGAAATATATGGAGGTAGTTGAGTGATCAAGATAGGATTCATCACCTTAAAGTAATTAGGGATAATGTTCCGTTGTTTTCTATTAATATTGATTCAGGAAATCCTTGACCAAAGTGGAATGATATTTTGTAAATAGTTTACAAATATCATTAATTGAATCAATAGCTAATGGCGAAGAACTAATATGATTGGACTCAAAATAGAGTTGACATTAATTCCATGCTCTATTTCTAATTAGAACATTGGTTGATGAAAGGATTGAATTATATGGAAAAATCATGCACAAAAAGGTTAGTCAAAACCACTTTGACATTCCTAAATATTTGAGTGGTCAGGACACATTGCTAGATGCCAATCTTAATCTATGATTATAAATTGTTTAATTGGAGAATTAATTAATTTATCTAATTCTAATTATGAATTAGATTTAGAATTTATAATCATTGCCAACATATTTAGGAACCTAATGGGTCTCACATATAGAATGGGTTGAAGAGAGCAAAG
>JAOSBO010006375.1:0-13375 GCA_027563915.1 Erythroxylum rotundifolium
TGGCAAAAATACCGGGATAATTTTCTTCTACCTTTACTAATAGATATTTTGTTTGTTGCGAAATATAAAATTTTTCTGACAATGTTAATGACGGAAAATTAATTTCCATCGCTAATTTACTATGGTTTTGTTTCTATTGGTAATTTTTTGTCGGTAATTTGTGATTTTCTTGTAGTAAAATAAGATTACTAATTTCTTATTTATATAAAATAATAATAAATTTATTATTTTGTTTAATTTATTGTTAATGAATTAAAACATTTATTACTAATAGTAATTACTCGTCACCGATATTGAATCCAGCAAACAATATGATAAAAAATTATTCAATATTAGAACTGAGTTTAATGAGTTGATATCATAAAAAATACTATTCGGCAGTAGCATTGAATTAAGTAGACCAATAAAATATAAAAAATTAACCAACACTTACGCTAATTCTAACAGGCTAATGTGATAATAGGACGGTTGATCAGGTAAAGAAATAAATTAAGTATTATTGATTAATAGGTAGAAAATATTTAACTATATTTCTAAATTATTAATTATAAATAAGGTATAAGAAGTTTAATCATCTTCCTTATTGTAACAATTAGATAATATATAAATACTTAATGGAATATGTAATTTAATTTCATATGAAACTAATAAATATATTATTAATTATTAAAAATCATAAATTAATAATTAAAATAATATTAATTATTTTATGCTATTTAATATAAGTAATAATATACAAATATGATAAACTAACAAAATAAAAAGAGCTTTTATAATTTAATCTAATATTATTAAAAATAATATATTTTTATTTAGATAATAAATAAAACGCACTAGGAGACTTATTAGTATAGGGTAAGAATTGAGTAAACAGATTTTCTGTTTCAATAATTCTCATCATAAATTTATTTTTATCTCATTGTGAAGTTTGTGGATAATAGTTATTGGCAAAAGATAGGAGCTGAATAAACGAACAGATGATTTCATGTCGCATAGTTAAGAGTGAGCAAACGTGGTCGGCGATGAGCTGGCACAGCAGAGCAATAGGTTAACTTAGTGGGCCCTACTCTCCTTGTGCCTTCCAGGTGTCTTACAGTTGTACGATCTGCCCCCATCAAAGAAACGCTGTCGTAGGGACCCTCAAACACCAACCCCCCGGCCTTGCCGACAATCTTTTTTAATTTCAAAACTGCCCTTCCATGACCGTTTTACAAAACTCCAACGGTCACCTTTGTCAGCTCAAAAGCAACCGACTGACCAAAAGTCAATTAGTTGAGTGTAGGGCAATACCGTCATTTAGCTGAAATAATTGATGGCCAGTTTATGGTCCTTTCAGGGTCAGGGCAATTTGACCAAGTTGCGAGAGTGAAAGAAGACCAGTCAGAGAGAAAAGAGACTCAGGGAAGCAAAAGAGGAGATAAACAAGAGGAGCAGACTGAGCCAAGAGCCATGGACGAGTCAAGTGACTCGGTTTCTATAGACATTGACGTGGTTTCTTTCGGAGGGAAGGTGAGTTACTGCAGAAAAACCAATGAAGAAGGTGGAAGGGAAAAAAATACGTTTTCTTCTCAATTTACTTGAATGCCTTGTTGTTATTGTTGTTGTTTTGCTTGTCTTCGTAGATTTTGTATTTGAAGTTTTGAACTTTGACATTAGCACGTTTCTGAGGTGTATTGTGTTTTCCTTGTTGATGCAATGCTGCAGGAATGCATAGTGAAAACCAGCAGAGGCTCCGTGTCCGTGTATGTTTGTGGGGATCAACAGAAGCCTGCTTTGATTACATATCCAGATGTTGCTCTCAATTGTATGTTTGAATTACTTCAACTTGCTCAACTCATATGTATTGGGATTAAATGAGTTTTGGGAGCTTATTAGGCCTTCTAATGCTAATACACTTATGCCATTTTGTGCCTTCTTGGAGATACTTTAATTTTTGTTTTTTTTTTTACAGATTACAGGGTCGTCTTTTAGTTGGAAAAATTGGGTGAAATTGCTGCAATTTTTTGCTTTTGGGGATACTTGTAGCTTCTTTTAGTATTTGTTGACTTTGTCGGTTAAATGGGCTCTTGTGGTTCAATCTAGTAAGATGGTTAAGACTATTGAATCTGCCATCCAAGCATTTATAGGTTGAAATTCTGGTGGTGCTGGGTTTGACTCGAAACTTTTTTAAGTGTGGGTGTTCATTTTCTTTCGGGTTTCTTTCAGACATATCTTGTTTCCAAGGCCTTCTGTATTGCCCAGATGCAGCTTCATTATTACTCTCTAATTTTTGCATCTATCACATAGATGCTCCAGGGCATGAGGTTAGTGTCATAGTTTTTTTTTTATAGTTCTAATTGTATCCTTATTCTTTGGTCCTTTTGGTTCTTCATTCTTTTTAATTTTTTTTCCTTTTTTTTCCTTCCAACCTCTAAATTATACTAATGAAACTTTGTTCACCCTTTGCTTAAGAGTCCTTGCAGTTGGGAGCTGATGTCATTTCTTCTGACATCCCATTACTCAGCGTGGATGACTTGGCAGACCAGGTTGCCGAAGTTCTTGATTTCTTTGGGTGTGTAACTCCTAACCACTAAGTCTCAAACTCATATCTATATTTCCTGTATGTGAGTGTGGGAGCAGATATTAAATTTCTGAATGCTGGGCCTCATGGCAGAAGCATTTTACTAATTGTCAGGACTAGATATCATGATTCGATAATTCCTGGGTTAGCAGATGTGATCTGTGTGTAATTCTGTTTACAACAGAAACTTATTATGGTTCAGAATTGGGCATAAGAATTGTGAAACTGGACTGAAACAAGCAAGTAAAATCTGTAGGCCTACAACCGCATGGTTTCAGAATATTTGAATGTAAAAATAAACCTAGACACTTCCCCCACACTTTCTATCTCTATCAGGAGTTGTAAGATGCTGCAAGGTAAATTATGATTGGCCATGATATTACTTATCCCAGCTTCCTTTTTGTGCACCTCTACTACCATAACTTCTAGATGTGCTTCACAAGCTTTCTTCATTTATACATTTCTCCATATATGAATTCCGATTCATCCCCTTTACATCTGGATGCAGCTGATTTGACTTTTAATTGATTCTTCTATCAGGCTTAAGGAGGTTCTGTGCTTAGGTGTAACTGCTGGTGCTTACATCCTTACTCTTTTTGCAGTAAGTTGGCATTAATTTGTTACCCTGCCCATAGTCCTCTTACTCTATAGTCTTTTCCGATGTAGGGGATATGACATTAATATTTTCTGATATGCCAGATGAGACATAAAGAACGGGTTCTTGGGCTAATTCTTGTTTCCCCTATTTGCAAAGCGCCTTCCTGGACTGAGTGGCTTTACAATAAGGTTCTGTCATCTCATTCATCTAAACATAATTCATGGATTCTAGTAGAAAAATGGTGAAGATAGCAATTTATGAGTACCAATTCGAAATTCGATAGACCCGAGTAATGGCTGATTCTGTAAACTAATGCATCCTAGTGATTGGAGTTTATAAATTTTCCAACGTTAGAAATGTGAACTTCAGAAAAAGTGATTATTAATGAAGGTTGCACTAACAAATTTATATTTCTGTCAGATACTAGACTCTTGGAAACCTGAAACACTATGAAAATGTCTTATGCTATGACTACATCTATCTCCTTTAATCAAATGAATGAAAGGAATGGTAGCTTTGATGGTTTTTTGAGGCCAACCCTGCATTCCTCTCTGATACAACACCTCCCTTAAAGACTTGTTCCCGAAGGAAAAATAAGGCATCACATGGAATCACATGAACATGGAAAAAGTCAGCAGTGAAGAAGTTAATAGAATATTGCATTTTCTGAGTCATGCATAAGTTTAGGGAAATCTGCAACCACTCCACTTGCATGTTCTACACGATTATTACTTTCAGCTCCACTTTCTAGTTAGTTTTGTTAATTCCTAGGAATCTGTTATGTTCTTACTAGTTTAAATAGTCTGTTTGTTTTGTTCATAAAAAGAAGGCAGAATTGCTTTGAGTCATTGTGTTGGAGTCTGTTCCTCTCCATATGGACAATCTTTAAGTGTTATTTCATTTAAAGTTGGCTAATAGGAAGCCCTTTTCCTTACTTTCGTCGGTAGCTCCTAACACTCTCACTTCTTCCTAAAGAGATCAAAGGTTCTTACTATTTTTATGCAGTAAAACTGTTATTAAATGGAAACCAAGCTTACCAGAACATCATATCTCTAAGAAGGGAAGGAAACAAGCATGCATATTCTCATTTCTATATTCATATCAACATTAGAACCTGGCTCAAAGTTTTGTGTACTAATTTTCAGGTGCTAATAAACTTGTTATACTTTTATGGTATGTGTGGCATACTGAAGGAGTGTCTTCTGCAACGCTACTTTAGCAAGGTACAAAAGGTTACTTTAATTTGGTTTTCCTCCAGATCTGTCTGTGTCATAATGTTCAATTTTGAATCTAGGAAATTAGGTGTTGTATGCATGGTGCAGAGTCAGAGATCATTCAGACTTGCAAAAAGGTAAGAATAAATTGCATAAATTGTTTATTTTTCCCCGATTATTTTCTGTTGTGTAGTGGAGAATCTGAAAATTGTATTTGAAAGGAGAGACAAACAAGTCGAATGCCATGCTTCTGGAATATTTGCAGCATCTCCCATAATTATTTCTGTCTTTCTTGATTTTATTAGCATGCATTGAGGTGCTGAATTTCTTTTCTAACATGTGGTAACAGTTGCTGGATGAAAGGCAAAGTTTGAACGTTATGCGCTTTCTCCAAACAATTAATGAGTGAGTTCCTGTTAGTTCAAATTTGACATGCTGTAAGATGGATATCCTATAATTTTTTCTTGGTGGTGTTTTCACTTGCCATGATTTGTTTATATGACAAACCTGCATATCTCTTATGGGAACAGCAGATTGTTTCCCATCCTCTAAAACAAGTTGAAATGGTACCACTGTCAATTAATCGTCTCATTCATTAGCAGGAGGCATGACCTTACAAAAGGCTTGAAGAACTTGCAATGCAAGACACTTATTTTTGTGGGTGAAAGAAGCCTATTTCGTGAAGAATCTATACATATGAGTGCCAACATGGGGAATAAAAGCTGTGCTCTTGTTGAGGTAGGCGAGCTTTCAACCAGTTCTTTCCCTTCTTTTTGTAGTGTTTAACTTAGAAATATCATCTTTTAGTTGCAACATGTCCAGTCAAAAATTGATTTTTTTTTTAATGTCAATCCCTTTGTTCTTTGATTTGAGTGCGGGAGGGAGGAACTAATAATATTTGCATTTACATCCGTTTTCTTTTTCTTAAAAGAGTAACTCAAACTATAAACTGAGAACTGGTAATCTGCAAGGCTGCTTTTGCTGCCTTGTATTTAAATTCATTGAGCAAATTCGCCTATAGGTACATATATGCTTAATTTTCTAGGATATATTGAGTGTTTTGGCATTACATATCTGAACTTGATCAATTATTCAGACGTTCTCTTTGAAATCTTAAACAGGTTGAGGCCTGCGGTTCACTGGTAACAGAAGAGCACCCATATGCGATGATACTTCCGATTGAGTTCTTTTTGATGGGATTTGGCTACCATAGACGATCCAATTTTGCATCCACGTCAAGTAATGGCTCTAACCCTGCCAGCCCCTCAAGTCATTCGCGTGTAGCACCAGAACTTCTCTCCCTTGAGAATCTAGGCATCAAGCTCAAACCTATAAAAACTCGAGTGGAATTCCAAATATGATATGTTAAAAAGCATGATTCAGTAACTCACATTTTCCTTGTAAAGTAACAGGAGAGTCAGGATTCAACCCTGCACATATATTGCATATGTGTGTGTGTAACCATGACAAAGCACTACCGCATTTAGAACATAGCACGTTCAATTCTTTAATTGTATTGGCAGGAGGAGGATTATGTACTTAGTTGGATAATGGTCCTGCTATTTTGTAATGTGAACAACTATACTGATTCTTTTCACCAGGATCTTGGGGCTCATGTAGCTGCGTTCATTAAGCTATGGTGGATGAGTTCTCAATTTGCTCATGAAAATAAACCAATATACGCTTTGCCTTTGCTACTGTAGGAATCCCTCAAGATTACGAAGCTTGAGATTTTTCATATAATTGAGATCCTGCAAGAACTTCTCGTTGACGGGTGTCTATGTTTATTTTGAAATCTCACAACCTTCCACTACGAACCGTCATCTCCTTCTGTTGTCTTGATAAAAGACTATAAAAGATAACAGGAAGTATAAAATCTGTAAAACGATATTGGGTCTTTAAACTTAGCAATTTTTTCTGCGCACACCATTTGATTGCATTTGTTAAAGGCTTGAAAGAGCCGTTTCACCTATTTGAATCTCTCAAAATCAATGGCAGGAGGTATGAGATCGAAACTTTGCATTTTCCTTTTTTATCATAATAGTCATGTATAATGTTTCTTTTAATGTCTAATTGTTGTATCAGAGCGCTTATTTACCTCTATCCATATGTAATTGAATTAATGTGATTTTATACGCGATTTTTTGTTGAATATATTGATATTGTTAGAGTCAATATAGGAAATTCAATTATGTTTACAACACCTTTTGAATCATAAAAAACAGAGTTGTAGAAGTTAAGATATAGTTATATTTGTAAAATGAGTTGGATGCGGGTCAAGTCGACCCGTCAAGAGATTGAACAGAAGAATAATAAACTTGCGTTTTTCATTCCTCGCTAAATTAACAATTTAATTTTCATGGGTCCACCATGTGTGCTTTAATTGTTTAATGCATTTGCATTGTATGACTTCAGACAATTCAAAACCTTTTAACATGGCCCAAGTGGGCCCATTGTTTAGAAAGTTTCATTATTGCAAGCTTTAGTTATATAGCATTAACATAATTTTTGTAGCTTAAAAAACTTTTCAAGGGGCCACCATTTGCTTTTATTGTTGCATGAATTCTTGACAAACATGAATTTTGTAGAAGTTGTGCATGAACTGAAGCTTATATTTCGTGAATGAAAGCGAACAAAGGCAGTGTAAAATATAATGTATTTGCATTATGGTCCATATTTATTTTGTATTTATATATAGTAACTATAAATATCTCAGCTTTGACAGATTAGCCCAATTTTATTAAATTGCATGATTTAAATCATTGTTTGATTTTAAATTCATGTATATATTTATTTTTTTTGCAAATATATGATATTGATGCATGATTAATAAATTTTTAAAGTATTATGTGGAACCTTATTATTCATATTTTATTGATGCATGATTAATAAATTTTTAAAGGATTATGTGGAAC
This sequence comes from Erythroxylum rotundifolium, assembly GCA_027563915.1. Lineage (NCBI taxonomy): Eukaryota > Viridiplantae > Streptophyta > Magnoliopsida > Malpighiales > Erythroxylaceae > Erythroxylum > Erythroxylum rotundifolium. Next base: position 7,288 of record JAOSBO010006375.1, read on the forward strand.
CTTATTATTCATATTTTGCATAAAATGAGGTGTCATGAGATCAATATAACTTTAATTAGTTTAAGATCAACCACAACATCTTTGATTAAGAAAAATTATATATTAAGTGCTATGGATCACATATAGTAAGATAATACAAATTGTAATTAGTCATATTCAAATAAAATAAAATTTATCCCACAAGAAGATTTATTATATTTGCATGGTTAATTAGAATGGAATGGTAAATTATCTTTTTCTTAATTTACCCACATGTATTAAGAAAATGAATATAATTTGATAGTTTTATCATAAATGTTATGTACGAATATTTTAATTAAAGTTTAGCCCACAGGTAGTTTTAATTGTTATATGATTCACATTTGAAATATGATTGCATGTTTTTAACATTCGTAAAAAATGATACATGTTTCTTTGCTTCAACAAATTTAGTGACATAAACATGTTTATTTGAATTTTGTGCAGTTATTCAACCTATGAATTTTTTTGATAATTTGATATTCCCGAATTGAATGATGATAACTATAAAATATAGAAAGAGAGGATTCTCCTGCAATTAGGGTGGATAGACATTGATTATGCTATCCAGAAAGATGAACCATCTACACCTACTAAAACTAGCACTCAGATTGAAACTGCCTTTTATGAACGTTGGGAGCGATCTATTAGCCTCAGCATGATGTCCATAAAGACCAATATTCGTGCTAGTATTCGGGGTTCTATTGGAAAGTGTGATCATGTTAGGGATCTATTGAAGGCTATTGACCAATAGTTTAGGTCTTCAGATAAGGCGACCAAGTTATCATCAACGAAGCTCACAAGTTTAGAGGTGTGCGTGAGCATGTCATGCGAATGAAGGACATTGCGGCTCAGCTAAAGTCTTTTGAGGTTGAGATGTCCGAGTCTTTCCTTGTATATTACATACTTAATTTCCTTCTACCTCAATATGAACCCTTTAAAATCTCTTACAATACACATAAAGATAAATGGTCTATGAATAAACTGTTGACCATGTGTGTTCAAGAGGAAGGGAGGTTGATAATGGAATTAGGTGAAAGTGCATATATGGCCACAATAGGAAGGATTTGAGGGCAAGCTAAACAAAAAGGAAAGGGTAAAATGACAGTCCATACTAAGATAAAAAAAGATTTCAATCTCAAGTGTCACTTTTGTAAAAAGAAAGTGCACATAAAAAAAAAGGATTGTGCCAAATTTAAGCCTTGGCTTATAAAGAAAGATATTTCAATCTCACTTGTTTATATGAATCTAATATGTTTGATGTTTGTCATAACACTTGGTGGATTGATTTTTGTTCTACAATCCATATTTCCAATACCTTGCAGGGTTTTCTAAATCACAGGAAACTAGTGGTAGTGGACAGTACATCTATTCAGGCAACAGGATGTGTTCACATGTGGAAGCTGTTAGGATATGCAAATTAGTTTTAAAATCTAGTTTTGTTTTGAATTTGGAAACAACATTTTATATTCCAAGTTTCTTTAGAAATTTAATTTCAGTACTAAGACTTGTACCTTTAGGATGTTCCTTTAACTTTTCAAATACATCATTTGTAACATTCCATTATCCCATGATTAGGGTTAGAACCCTAGGATATTATATATGAGAGTTTACTGATAATTTAGTAGTGCATTTCATGCATTATATGGCATACACATACACGTGTCACTAATGAAAATAATTGTACATGCATTCATTGATATTTTCCAGATATAAGTGATTTTAATGTGATTAAAGTGTGAATTATGGATTAATTTTCTTGAAAATTTAATTGGTGTGTATTAGAATTAATTTCACATTTTTGGTGATATTTTGGATATTTTGAAAATTTATTAAAAATTTGAAGTATTTTGGACTAATAAAAATATAGAAATAAGAGACAAATGGAAGTGTGACAATTGGATTAATAATAAATTGAAATGGACTAATTATGGAGTGACAAATGAACAAATTAATTTGTGACATGTGGGCCAATAGCTAAGTGACATTTGATAGCCTTACATGGAGGACACATGTTATACATGCAATGGTGACACATGACATTGCATAATGGAGCCACCTAGTCATTTAGGAAATGTGTTTCTGCAGCTCCTTTCTTTGGTTTTACCAAAATCATCGAAACCTTCCTTCTTGCTTTGCCATCACTGAAACACCATCTTTGCTTATTTTGTGTATTGGCTTTTGGTTAATTCATCAATGTTACATCTTGCAAGAAAACATTCTAGTCCATAATTTGTTTTGTTTCTCTCTCTTCTAGTTTTTCTCCATCCACCAAACCCCTTATTCTCTCTCCCCATTTTGGAATTTTTGCTGAAGGATTTGAAGTGTAAATCAAGTAAGTTAGGCTTTAAGTTTGTGTAAATGACATTAGGATGAGGTTTTAATGTTTGTAAATGGATGCATGCGTGAGTGGTGTATTTTTTCATGTTTATGGCTTGCTGCATGCATGAATGGTGTGAATGCATGTATGGGTGGTGAAGGAAGAAGCAAATTTGGTGATATGATTAACAAGATGAAGGATTTTAGCAATAAAGTGAGCTGAAGCATGTTATATGCAGTGTTTTTATTGAACATGCATCTGTATTTTGAACATAACTTGATTTGTGAATATCCAAATTAGATAAATTTTGATTTAGAGTAAACTGGACACATATGGATACATTTTTTATGAAGGAAATGAATATTAATTCTGTCCGTAAGAGTCTTGAACTGTGGCTTGAATTTGAAAACTGTGTACTATTGTGGTATGAGAACAATCTATAATATATTGGTTATAACTTGCATAGTACTAAACCAAAATGCATTAATTTGATGTCATTAGAAACTTAAGACATTGTGGAACATTTTCTTGGAGAAGGTGTTGCCTAAATACCTTATTTTCTAGGTCATAATTGTCATACAAAATTGACCAAAAAATCTGTCTAAAAAAACATTTGGAAGATTAGAGCTATAAGTCAAAATTGTGGTTTCAATTTTATCTTCCTCTTTCGGCCTATTTTACATATCTTAAGGGCATGAATTTAAAGAAACTCAAAGAATGAAAGTTGTAGATATAGGTCCTAGCTTGACCTTTGTGAAAGTGGATTGATAAAATAGTGACTAGAGCTTGAGTTATGTTTGTTTTCCTAATACTGCCTATGATAGACCCCTGTACATGAACCTTATATTATTCCTTTTTTTTTGGGAAATTTAGAGCTCGAATTGGTCAAAGTATAAAACATGAAAAATGATTTTTAATCTCTTAATAATGCTTATGTGAAACAGTTTGGCCAGAAGATATCTTGGTAAGTTTATGTAGTTAATTGAAGTCATACCCTGAAACAATGAATTGTTTTGATGAGAATGAGTTCAAATCTGGAAATTTTGATATGTTTAAAGAATACATGAGTTCTTTAATGCAAACATGATCTTAAGAACATAAGAAATGTGTATAAGGTATGGATGAATGAGCATTGAAGAACATAGGGTATTTATGGCTGAAAATTGGGTGAATGAATGAGTATATGTTGCTGCAAAATTTTGGTGAATGTATAGATGTAGCTTGCTAAAGTTTTAGATATAAAAGTAAAATATGAGTTGATAATGATATAAAGATGTTCTCATCAATGTAATGTGATTCAAAGTATGCAAGTAATGAATTGAGATTGATTGAATGAGAACTAGGAAATTGTGGGAATGTATAATCCTAGGAAAAAGAGTGGTATATGTATGAGTGATCAATTGAAGGTAATCAAGTGTATTGAAGAAACATACTGAAACATACCCAAGAATTTATCATTGAACATGAATCATATATTATACATTCATAAATGCACTTATGACTGATTATTCATATGAAAATGCACATGAGTGACATATAAATGTATGTGATTGCATATAGAAGAGCACGTTGAGCGACCAGTTCTAGACATTGCCAGGACTTCAAGGCAATAAGCTAAAGGGAGCATTTGTGAGTCAACCTAGATGATCTTCCTAGGAATTGATTGATTTTCTTTGATCTGTATATGAATTCCGGACTTTAGAGGTCTGAGGAGTTTGATATTTGGGAATGTATCAGAAGTGTTCTATTTGCATATGAAATTTCAATGATATTTGTTTGCTACTGAAACTTGATTGATTTTCTGAATACTCGACAAAATTTAAACGCCAGACTAAGGTCTGATAAATATATGATTCTATCTGTGCATCATAAGTTAATGTAATTCATGACATATTCTGTTGTTTGATGCATTTCATAAAATGCATGTTTAGATAAAGGCGTTGTGATCAGAGTAGCCAATCTGAAAGAGCTTTAAGCTCAGATTCTGCATGTAGAGCTTTGCTCCGTGATTTTTTGTATCTGACTAAGCCCAATGGGCCAATAACTGCATCTGTATCTGTATCTGAAAGGCACTCGGTCACAATAAATAACAATGAAACTGGAGTCTTATATGCATTTGTATATTTATGATTATGAAATATATGCTTATGAAAACTTTTTTGAAGTTGTTATGTTAAAGTGATATACCATGATAATGTGATTGATTAGGTTGCACATGTTCTGAAAAAAATGTATGTGTGATGTGATTGATTGGGTTGTACAAGTTCTGAAAGAATGCATGTGAAGTGTATAATATTCATTATGTCTTATTGTGATGAAAATGTTGTGAAATTGGTTGGTTGTATGATATCTGTGTATTTTCCTAGAGCGAGATCATTAATGATGGTTCACTCATTGAGTTCGTAAAACTCATCAAAAATTGCGACATGGCTTTTCAGGTATGAAACAGGAGACCTAGATTGCTAAGAGTCTCTAGAAGCACATTTTGGACTAAGATATGGCTCAAAGGTCTGTTACTTAGCATTTGAGGAGTTGTAATTGTTTTTAAGTAGTTTACATATGTCATGTAGAACTTGTGTATAAAGGGTGTAAATATTGGTTTTAATGAATACTTTGTAAACTTTTGTGAATGAAATGAAAAGTTAAGGTTTTTAAGTATTGTGTATTCTTTATAATGCCATTTAAGAGACTATGTTTGCTTTAACATACCATTGTCATATGATTTGTACTTAAATATCCTCTGGATGTTTGGGTATATACTCTATGGTAGTTGGATGTTACATCATTGGTTTATATCATGGATCTAATCTTGTTGGGAATGGTACAATGATTGATGGTCTTTTCGAAATTAATTTATGAGAAAATATTTTTCACAATACAACGCATGTCTATAATAGTGCTAGTATTAGAAAATGTGTTATGAATGAACAATCCTCTATATTGTGGTACCAAAGATTAGGACATATTTCCATGTGGACTGCATAAAGTGCAAGCAGACCAATATGAAAAAGAAAGATGTTAAGAGGAACTCAGACATATTAGAGATCAACATATAGACTTTTGTAGTCCATAAATGGACTCGTATGATCAGAAATACTTCATCTCATTTATAAATGATTACTCGTCACATATGTACCTCTACTTGCTTCAAAACAAGAATGAAGCATTAGAAGCCTTTAAGGTATTTAAAACAAAATTAGAGAGACAATGCAGTAAGCAAATAAAGATCGTGATATCAGATAGAGGTGGAGAATTTTATTGTAGATACATTGAGGATGGACAAGCACTTGGTCTATTTGCAAAGTTTCTTCTGGAGCATGGGATAATAGCTCAATACACCATACCTGGGTCTCCAGACCAAAATGATGCAGCAAAAAGAAGAAACCAAACATTATTAGACATGGTGTGAATTATGTTTAGTAGTTCTAAACTTAAATCCTTATGGACTGAAGCTCTTAAAACGGTAATATATATATTAAATCGAGTTCCAACTAAGACTGTTTCAAAAACACCATTTGAGTTATAGAAAGGTTGGAAACCGAGTTTGTGACATATTTTGAAATAAGGGCATGCTTGTTTGGTGGGAATGAGAAAGAAGGAATGGGTATGAAATGAAAAATAATGGTCGGTAAGAAGGTATGAATGGATGGCTAATATTATCATTCCTTGATTTTGGCCATTACTCCATTCCTCTCCATTATGAGAGGAATGAGAATCATTCCTTGGTGTATTTGACTTCTATAGCTTAAT
>JAOSBO010006404.1:0-13371 GCA_027563915.1 Erythroxylum rotundifolium
AAAGGGATAAGAATTTATAAACTGAGGATACCAATAAAATTTTAATAATATAATAATTATTAAAATTAGGATTTCATCCTTGGATAAAAAAGTGAGAGATGAAACAGGACAAGCCCTTGCAAATTGGAATTATTCAGAACATGTGGAAAAGATGTGACCATGAAATTGGGGCCGAGGATTAAGTAGTCATGGGATGGGCATCTGAAGCATCTCGTCATCTCCCCAGAGACAGAGTCAGCATTTTCGAAAGCTTTCTTCTTATACTACTCATTATCAAGTGCAAAAAAGAGGAATAATAAAAAGCAAAGAAGCAAAAGAATATTCTTTCCACGTAGTTAACTCTTATCTTGTTCACCATTGCTCCCCCAAAAATCTTTAATCCTATCCGAAGTTTGAACTCTAAAGTAGAAAGCTTCAAACTTAAGCCCAATATGGAATATGTAGTGTTGGATACAAAGTATAAACCAACCGCAATAATGAGGCTTTTCAATCTAAATTGATTTAATTGCTTTCATCTTGTCCATTTCGTTTTCTTTAATTTCCTTCTATTTGTTTTAGAACCCAAGGTGACTTAAAAGTTAAAACGTGTATGGCTGTGCCGCAATGAGCACAGGGGAATGCTTTCGTTACACGAAAGATTAAGAGGAAGGGGAGAAAAACGATATCTGATATGTAATACGCCAAAACGGTACTTGTCTATCGTCACAATAATGTAGATTTTTGAGATTGGTCACTCTTCAGTAGGGTTTCTCTCGAAGCCAGAGAAGCAGCAATCATGAAATTTGGATATAGTATAAATGTCACAATCAGTGCCATGCTGCTTCAACAATGTTTCTGTCATGTGAGTCATTTACCTTTCGAGGGGCTTTCAGCGTCAATGCCAGGCCCTGAGAGCTGTGCACATGGAACCATGAATATACCTACGTGAGCCTTCCCCATTTCTGAACTATTCTCACAATCACTCCTTGACTTGTCAGCGAGGGTATAAAACAAGTTTAGAGAATAACATATATAGTAAAAATCCGTATGTTATTTTCTCACTTCAATCAGTAACTGATCACTGGGTCCTTAAAACCTGAAAGATTCCTACATGACAGGCATGCCATTGTTAATTTCTGGTTTATTACAGGCTTTGCTTGAGCAGCTCAATTATTTCCTTCAGCATTTAGGTCGCAGTACCCATGGTGACAAAGCTTATCTTACCTAATGCAGTACTGCTGATCAAACGTGGACAATCACTGAACACATTTTGATGGGTTTGGTATAAATGCCTAGAATGTCATTGGCAGATGATGGAAAGATGGCAAATGTCACGTGTAGCTTTCACTTTTGATCAATCCTAACCTAATTGGTCATCTGCTATGATTAGATGAGGATAAAAAGGAATGCAGTAATGCATTATTATCGTTAACGTTGACCTAATTAATTGGGACATATGACAGTACTTTAAGACGATTCCTTTATATGGATCCGAGGAACAAAATAATCTTGATTCGGATAAGAGTAACACATCCCAATACTTCAGATTAACCAATTGGCTCGCGACCGTCAGGACCGCGCAAAACTGGGAAAAGAACGTATGGTGCTCGTTTTTCAAGTGTTTCTAGGCCATTTCGTACCCATATGTACCTTTGACTCTTGAAGAGGTGTGGAGGAAGATATGACTCGCTAGCATTTCACACGTATAAAGATTCAGAATCCTGCTTTCTGGGGATCCGAAGCAGTATGAACATGGGAAATACGACTCTAGGTTTTGTCATTGTAAAATGGTCAGCTGAAATAAACGATATATTAATATTGTTTTGAACTTGGATTTCTCTATCACTAAAGGAGCAGGATCCGAAGAAAACATTGCCGTTTATAGTAAACCAGTTTCCACGCTAGAAAGTACTCAACGAACCGCAAATTTAGTGAAGAAAATTTTATTTTGAATTTAACTTTTATTATAATTGTTAAAAACAAATTTATTTTAATCTATTACAATTTTTAAGATAGTTTGAAATATAAATTAGTTACATTTTATAATTAATGGAGGTGACATATTTTTTAATAATAATAAATTGAAATAAAATAAACATTAAAAATGGAATGCATTTTATATAAAAAATAATTACAAGTCATATACAAACTAAGACTCATCGTAAATGACTTGTAAAAAAAAAGTACAGGTCATATACAACTGTGTGTGTATGGTGAAGCTTTGATTTGATTATTTTGTGATTTGAGGGATATTGTGACTGAAGAAAGGGAGGCTTACGTGTGTGACTTGATCTGTGTCATGGTCTGGGTTGATCGAAGGTGCATGGACAAATAACGTCGTTATGTGCAAAAAATTGTGAGAGAGCTAAAACACTTGTGTGTTTGTGTGCGTGAACTATTGTTTTTGGAAGATGTTCACGTGGGCTGAAGGATAGTGTGAGTGAGCTACAAATTTTGTGATGGTGCGAGCGTGACTTTCTCTATAGACTCTGTGTATATGCAACCTTGTTCTATGTTGGTCACAGATTCTTGAGTAAATCACGTTATAGTGGAGTGCAGAACACAAAAGGTAGAGGTAGATTAGGCTTGTATGACTTTTTGGCTATGCGTGATTTGTTGATTGCATCTTTATCTTTGGAAAAGTCGAAAACTTTAGGAAGTTATTCTTTGTTTCCTTCTCAATTGTTTTCATTTGTGTTGAATTTTGTTTAATCACCTGAGTTCTTTATTTTGAGTTCTTTTGCTACATTATTGTTGAGAAAAATCCTCTGTTGAGGTTTGATAAGTTGTTATTTTTGTGCTAACTTTGGATATAAATTTCTTCTAAGCGTTGAAATTTTTATTTAAAATTAATGAACTTGTTCCTTCATTATTCTTTTATGATTTTCAACACATGGGATATGAAATTGAATAAAAAAGATTCAAGGAAAGCAAAGACAATTCGAATTCCCAACAGGCAAAACTTTTTTTGACTAAGCGTGGGCACTTACAAAAGGAAAATTTATCTAACATAATTTGATTTGAAAACAAATTCATTACACTTATGTTTTTTATTATTTTGGGAATCAAGTTGTCGTCTTGTATGTGGGGATCTGCTACCTGATTATGTGGGAAGTGTATCTGATAAAGATAACAATAAGAGTGAACAGAAGGCCCTGGGAGAAACATCATCTTTCCTTTTCATATTTTTGTGCTGTTTTCTTTTTTAAGAGTTTTTATAAAATTTTTTAGGAAAAATTGTAAAGATGAAGACAATATGTCTTGCTACTTTTTTGTTGGGTTTTACCTATATTATGAGTAGCTAAATCTTTCTTCTTAGTTGAAAGGAACCAACATTATCATCTAGTATTTGTTAGGTTTTTTGAATAAAGTTTATTTCATTGATGAATATTAAGTATTACTTTTATGATTGAATTGATTGATCTCTAAGGTACACTACTAGGAATTGATTGATTTAATTTATAGCCAAATTAGTAGGATTTGACGTTCAATTTTGCTAATCCAAATTGGCAATTAGGATTACCATCTTTATGTTAGGGATTTGAAATTCTAAGAAAGATACTTACCTAGATTAAATACATATCATATGTGTATTGTCTTACTCGCTAGTTTTTTTAATTCTTAAAGCTATTAATTAATCAAACTAAAGATCATATCTAAGTTGTTGGTTAATAAGAGTGATTAGAATACATGTTTCTATTCATTTAATCCTAAGAGAGAACATCACTCAGTGAGTATTTATTAATGGACTTAATTTTATATCGATGATCCATATTAGTTTAATAACGTAGGTGATCTAAAACCAAGGTTTGTTGTCAAATTTCCAGATCTGATTATTTCATTTATTTCCAATTTTTATAGTTTTAATTTCTAAAAATATCGTTAATTCAACACCCCCAGCCCAATTTGTTTTAATTTTCAACTTGTGAAACATTTACCAACAGATTTCTCGTGGGAACAATCTCATCTCTTCACTAACTACATATGTCATAACTATAGTTGGTATTAATTTGGTTACAGGCGACAACATTACCAAGGCTAACAAGAGTCGGTTGTGTTATTGAGTGTGAATCACTTTTACAGGTAGCGACGAGGAGGGGTAATATCAAGGGTTGATTGGTGTTGGCTTATTAAAGCCTTGTGTAAAACTATTGTCATCCTTTGGTGAAAGTATTAAGTTGGGTGAAGGCCTGTAGGCATAGACAAGATGTGCAAAACTGCGTTAACAAATATCATCAAAAATTAATTTCGATGCATTTAATTTTTCTGGTTTTTGATTGGGGTAGAAATGACTGCGGTAAGTTGGAGAGGTTCCAAAACTAATACACTTTTTTCACATGGGAATTTAGCAAACTACTCCAATTTATGCTTTAATTTTGAATTCTTTATTTTTTTAATTCTTAGTTATTCATAATTAATATCAACATAGAAATAAAATATGAGTATTGTCCGATTCAGAGGATAGGAAAAAAATTCTTTTCATGTAATTGGAATGTATGGTTCGAGAATATGGGTCTCTGATCCTCATGGACTCAGTGCGAAAGTCTCAGCTGTAAATCCCGCATGGGGTGTGGAAGGGACAAACAAGTATTTATTTATTGTTTTTCAGAATCAAAGAAAAATCAAATGAATGTGTTTTGGGGGTGATATAAGAGTAAATTATAGAAAGAATCATGCAAATCTTTTTTTTTTTTACGATATTCAGACATAGGCGACAAGCGAAGACTTTGAAAAGATCACTTAAGAAATCTCGCATCTAGAAACCCATTTATTTCAAAATTTAGAAAAAAATGGAGTTGAATAAATTATAAATAAATATAACGTAAATAAACAAAATTCTCGATTGGATTAGGAATTGTAACACCTGGTATCTGATTTACTCGGTACACAGGAAAAAAAGGGTATTTGAGACTAATGTCATTAAAACCAGATCAAATTAATGACATTTGTCACTTTTTCGGTCGTCACAAGAAATTGTACGAGCTGATTTTTAAAGAACCAGTACAAGAGGGGCATTTTTGTAAATAGTGAACAAAGTGGCTTATAAAAGAAGCTAACTTCAAATAAGACAAAAAAAAAACTTGTCTTCCTCCTCCTCCCTCACTTACGACATTCACCATGGAAGCTCCTCTAAAAATTTTTAAGCTTTGTGGTAAGAAAGTGAAGGAGAATTAAGCCAATTAGTCGATACAAAACGGTAAGCCTCGATCCCGACACTTGATTCTACCAATTGGAATTGGGTTTCTTATTTTCTTTTACCATAACTATGAAACCCACTTGATGAAATTTATGGGATGAATGATCATAGATTGGCAGATATTAAGTGGATAATGTATGTTAGAATTACAGATTGAGATCTTTACTTCATTCAAAACTATTAAGCAGGTATATGGGTGAGTAATCAGACAAAAAAATGGGTCGTGTCGAAGTTTCAGTAGAATATAGGAAAGTTAGGTTTACTACGGGTTTTGGTGGCATTAAGCCTACCCATCCCCTAGTGCCAACACGGTCCAAAAGGTGGGTTATGCTAGGAATACATTTTTTTAATTAGTTATGGATAAATGATGTTTCTATGTTATACTATTCCAAGTGTGAAGATGAATCGATTTGATAACTTAGATATTGTTATTCATGATATTGATCCTATTGCACATCATCACCATAGAATTTATCGTATTTAATTTATAGACATTATCATCTCTACATCAATTAATACCGAGTTATTGCGAAGTAAATCATAACGAAATGATAAGATTATGGAAGTAAATATTCTTGCATTTATTGCTACGACATTGTTCATTTTAGTTTCTACTGCCTTTTAACTTATAATTTACGTAAAAATTGTTTGTCAAGTTGGTCAAAGTGATTAATCTGAATGAAACTTGACTTCTTACTTCTTAATGGATTACAAAAAATGCAAAGAATTTCAATTTGGATTCGTAGACCAACGTAGACAAATAAGGGTGGACTAAAATCAACACTATTATATAAGATCCAATAGTATGGCAGAATGAAGTTTTTCTTCTTTTTCTTCTATTTGGAAATAAAGAAAATTGGATAAATCAAAAGTTAATTAATACCCCCTTTTGGCTTTCAAAAAATTGGATAGTGAATGTATCCATTTTTGGTTCAAATTCTTGATAATTAGGAATAAGAAAGATAAGATGAATTTTATTTATCCAAACCTTTTTAATGGAATTTTTTTATGGAATATCATTTATGCTTAACGAATTAGAACAAGATATGTTTAACATTTGTGGGAACTTTTTGAATCAAGTCTCCTGCTTAGACTGACAAATCCACGATCAATTGTTATATCCTATATTCAAAGAGGAGAAATGAGTGTCGATATTGTAATGATTCAAAAAGATTTTACTCTTACAAAATTGATGAAAAAGGGAATACTGATTATTGAACCAATGCATTGTATTTTTCTTCATTCAAATCTTTGGTTTATTGGATTTGATATGATATAAAAATCTTTTTTTAAAATCCTGATTGTACCTATATAACCTAAGTTTTTTATTTGTTATTTGGATTGCTAACTCAATGGTAGAGTACTTAACTCTTATGTGCTACTAACATCTTTTACACATTTTAGATCAATCCATATAATTAAATGAAGAACGATCCGATGATGTAAATAAATGAGAAATTCAGAATAATGGGGGGATGGAAATATGGGAATGTCTACGAATTTAATCAAATAAAATATGAAGGTGGGATAGTAGGTTCATTGCGGGGTTTAATAGAAGAGTTTTATAAGTTTCCAGAAATTGAAGATACAAATCAACAAATTGAATTTCAATTATTTGTGGAAACATATCAATTAGTATAACCAATGATAAAAGAAAGGGATGTTGTACCTATTCTTCTGAATTATTTGTAACAACGATATTAATTTGGAAATCTAGTAGGGATATGCAAAAATAAGACCATACCTATTGATAAATAGAATAGCTACTTATTTGTTGAATAGTTAGATCCTGCTCTTACTAACATAGGGGTTGGAAGTGTAACAAAAGGTATAACCAACGAATTATGATATTTGTTCCATAATTTTTTAAATATGTCTTGTTTTTGATTCATCGACTTTATTTTCAAGAAGAAGACTAGGAAAGATCACACAACTAAGTCAAAACAAGCAAATCCAAATAGCCAAGTTCTTGTAACCTAGAAAAATGGGCAGGACAGATGTGCCAGGTATTGATATTGTTGACTGTTAATGTTACTTCTGCTAGATTTTAGTACTAGCATAGCATGTATGTCCATAGAGATATGTTACAATTTCCTTTCAGTGGGTTCTAATAAGTAATTGTATAATAATTAATGAAATAATAACTTTAGAGATCATACCTGTGTACCTCATTTCCTTTTAATCGCCAAAATGTAGGCTTAGTGAGGGATAGAGAGAAGGACAGGAAGAAATTTAAGAGCGTTTATTTCATAATCTGAGACCGAAGCTTGAACTTACATTATATAGAAAGAAAAAGAGAAATAGACAAAAGGTTAAAGACAAAAATCTAAAAAGGAGATTGCTTTTGTAAGAAAGGAGTCAAAAAGCTATAAAGCTAGAAAAGAAAAAGCAAAGATGGTTGGCCATGTGTCGGCCAACTAAACACTTCAATAATTACATGCTTAAAACGAAAAAATTTGTGTGCTTTAGTCTTCAGTCTTGAATTATTACTTCATTGGTGGAACTGTCGTCTTTGACTGTTGATGTTGACGTACACTGGGCATATTTATGGGTTGGATAATTTTTGAATGCTTCCAATCGTTAGATAATTCCTCAAATATTCTAGAAGTGTGGGAAAATTGTGCTTCCATTTGCTTTAGGAGTTGTAGTGATTCGGTAGCTATTGGACTTTGATAGGTAGAGGTCATCAATTTATTGGGTCCTCGATAATTTTAATTTCTCGATTACTAGTTGTAGTGTTTTATAATATGATGTATGATAAATAGGAATTTTAAGGATTATGGATTTTTGATTTAAAGATTTAATTTTTAGTGTTTTGATCGTTATGTAATGTAAATATTGAAAAAATGGGTTGTATGGTTTAAAAAATTATTGCCTAAAATTAATGGTAATCCTGACTCTTGTTGATAAATAGAAGGGACTATAAATATATAATTTTAAATGATAATGTTATTATAATAACTAACAAGCCATATATATTTTATATTGCCATTAGCTATTCTTATTTGTAAAGGTTTGTGGTTTGTTAAGTTTTTTCGAATTATTTAATACTGTTTTAGATGCTATACAAATAGTAGCTCTTGTATCTATATAAGCATTAAGTTCTTTATTCTAAATCTTGACTTGAATAAAAGTTGTATTTGGATTTAATTGTTGATTCGGAGTCTGAGCTTTGGATATCAAATTGATATATTGAATAAATTGTTGAATCTGTTTCATAATCTGATTCTATTGGTTCTAAATTATATTTTATTGCTGAATTTAAAATGTTAAGTTTTTTAAAATTTATTTTGATTTCTTTTAGGACAATTATTTGCATAATGACCTTCTTCCTTACATAACCAACATCTATATTTTTTCTTATTTTCTAGACAACATTTCTTTTTATGTTTATATTTACGATAAGAATTTCGTCTAAAATATTTTTTATAAGATTTAAAAGGGAATCTTTTATATCTATTTGGATATTTTTCCATTTATATTTTTTATATCAATATTGTTTTTTATGTTGAGAATAGGTAGAAAAGTCACATCCATATTGTTGTGGTACTTTTGAATATTTTAAGCAACATAATTAAATATCTTTATGTCTTAATTTTTTGTGTAATTGTGCTTCTAAGCATTTTTGAGATAATACTTCTTCAGTAATAGAAATGGCTCCACCTAGATTATAAGCAACGATATTAGCAGTTTGTTTTATTAAAAATAATTCTTCCACTGTTTTATTAATTAGGTAAGGTAATTTTTGTATAAATATTTGTGTATACATTTCTTGCTTAGTTCTTTTAATTTATAATAACACTTTTTAAATTCACAAATATATTCTTCTAGATGACTTATATCACATATTCTCATATTATTTAAATGTCATAAAGCGTTTTTTTTCTTTCTTCATTTTCAATTTCCTGTTTATAAGGCGTAATATCTTTTCCAATAAATTCTTTATAAATTTCATTAGTGACCATTTGAAACTTTTACTGGCTCAAGAGCATTTAAGAATTCAATAGTATTTTTAGTTCGTATTTTCTTTGTCTAATAAAAAATTTAATACAATACCAATAGTTTTATATATAATAAAATTCTATGAAGTACTTATATTTTTTAATCCTTCAAAAGGTTTTTCTAATTGTATAATTAATGCTAATCAATTTGACTATTTTAATAATAATTTTTCTGGTGCTATTACGCAATCTAAGTCGAGAATTCCATCTGGACCTAGGGTTATATGTCTTGGTGTATATTTTGTAGGAAAATTTTGAAAATTATTAAAGATTTCTCTTTCCTTGGCAAAGTGGTCTTTGTAATTTTTACTACCTATATAAAAATATTAATAGAAAAAGTATGTAGCGAAAATCCTTTAGATGCTATAAAAAATAATAATAATCAACTAATAGAAATAAAACTCAAAGATCCTACACAAGAAATTATTATTAAAATAATATACAATATACAGAACAAGATGTACAAGAATTTCTTACTGAATGCTCTGAATTATTACAAAAAATATTAATTTCACCTAGTACAAGTAAACACTCAGCTCCATCATTTTATGTAAATAATCATTCTGAACAAAAGCAAGGAAAAAGATGACTGGTAATCAATTATAAAGAATTGAACAAAGCCACATTAGGCGATGCATATAAATTACCTAGAAAAGATTATATTATTAATCATTTAAAATGACATCATTGGTTTATTACTTTAGATGCAAAATCAAGATACTGGCAATTAAGATTACATGAAAATACAAAACCATTAACAACCTTTACATGTCCACCTCAAAAACATTATTAATGGAATGTATTAGCTTTTGGATTAAAACAAGCCCCTGGTATTTATCAAAGATTTATGGATAATAATTTAGAAGGATTAGATGAATTTACCTTAGTATATATAGATGATGTTAATATTTTTTCAAATAAATGAAAAGATAATCATCTACAAAAAGTAAATTTTTTTTAACTCGATGTCGACAAAAAGGAATAATTCTAAGTAAAAAAATTAAATTAGCACAACAAAATATTGAGTATTTAGGTATAGAATTCCATAATGGATTTCTTAAATTACAACCAAATATTCTTGAAAAATTACAAAACTTTCCTGTAAATTAAAAAATATAATCGAAGTTCAAAATTTTTTAGGATTGTTAAATTATATTTTTGATCAAGGATTTTTAAAAGATTTAGCTAAAGAATGCAAAACTTTACAACTCAAATGTGGTACAAAAAGACAATTTTCATGGATTGATGAAGATACTAATAATGTTAAATTATTAAAAAATCTTTGTACAAAGTTACTAGAATTATACAATTATTCTACTAAAAACAAGTTACTTGTACAAATAGATGCAAGTATGGATACATGGGCTGGCTACCTATTGGCAGAACCAGCCAACTCAAGGAAATATCTTTTATGTAAATATATTAATGGGACTTTCAATCCCACTGAAAGGAAATATCCTATTCATGAAAAGGAAACATTAGTCTGTCTAAAAACTTTACGCAAATAGAAAGTAGACTTATTACCTGTCAACTTTCTAATACAGACAGATTCCAAGTGTTTATGTGGATTCACCAAATATAATATTAAAACCAATTATAATCAAGGACGACTAATTCTATGGCAATTGGAATTAACTCAATATAATTTTAAATTCACTATATTACATCTATTGCTAACAGTCTTGCAAATACATTAACTTAAGAATGGAAGTAGCTATCCTCAGCTTAAACGATTCATTAACCAAAAAGGAGGCAGAATTGACAAAGCTTCAACAACAAGTTGGATTAGTTACCAAAGAAAGCAGCCAATTACGAGCTACTATTCTACTTTTGGAGAAACAGTCAATTTCAAATATTCAACCCATCACTCCACAATAAATAACCCAAACAACTATTTCTCCTCCTATACAACCTAGTCCTATCCTAGCCCAAAATAAAGAAGACCACAAAGAAAACAAAACTTATGTTATTTTTGATGGACTTATGGCTGGACTTTATGATGAATGGCATAAAGCCTTAGTTCATATCATTGGAAAACCATCTATTATCCACAAAGCATATAATACCAAGGCTGAAGCTGAAAAAGCCTAGCAGAATTAAGAAACCCAATATTAAAACCCCAATATAAACAAATCTTGGAAAAACCACCAGTTGAATCTAAAATGTAAAATTTAGGAAAGCCCATCAATATGAAAAAAATCAATGCTATACCTACCAAGGCCGTGAAGGAAGAAACGAAGCGAATTACTCCTGATATTTTTTATGACTGCTTTCAAGCTTTAAATGAATAGACTAAAGATCAAAAACAATTCCAATGTTATCCATAGAACCGCGGACGATATGGACATAAAGCAATTATCTTTCCAGAAGCAGAACCCCTCACCATTTATCTTTTCTTCCAAAGTGGTTTAATAGATACCATCTATCTAACCAATTTACACAGTTTAGTAGAATTCCCTGTTGGATTTGTACAGGCAGTAAAAATTACAAAGACCACTTTGCCAAGGAAAGAGAAATCTTTAGCATTGATAACTAATCCAACTTGTTGCTTTTTTCTAATACTTCAATTATTTGTTTAGTAATAAAGTAGTTTTAAGATGTTATTTTAATTCATTAAGTTGATTTTTAATTGTTATTAATTCTTGACCGATTTCTAATAAAACAAACTGCTAATATCATTGCTTATAATGTACGTGGTGCCATTTCTATTACTAAAGAAATATTATCTAAAAAATGCTTAGAAGCACAATTACACAGAAAATTAAGACATAAAGATATTTAATTATGTTGCTCAAAATATTTAGAAGTACCACAACAATATGGATGTGACTTTTCTACCTATTCTCAACATAAAAAACAACATCGATATAAAAAATTTTAAAAGAAAAATATCCAAATAAATATAAAAGATTCCCTTTTAAATCTTATAAAAATATTTTAGATGAAATTCGTATCGTAAATATAAACCTAAAAAGAAATATTGTCCGGAAAATAAGAAAAAAATGAAGATGTTGGTTATGTAAGGAAGAAGGTCATTATGCAAATAATTGTCCTAAAAGAAATCAAAATAAATTCAAAGAAAAACTTAACATTTTAAATTTAGCAATAAAATATAATTTAGAACCAACAGAATCAGGTTATGAAATAGATTCAACATTTGTTTCATAAATAATAATGGCTACAATTGATGAAAGAATGAATAATTAAATGATCAAATAATAGGAATAACAAATGGAAATTTAGCCTATGAAAAAATAAAATTTAATGCCCGTCTAAAATTAGGAATTCCACTACAATCACATAATCTTGATGAAACTATTACTATTGCGTACAAATTTTATAGAGAACATTTAATGATAAATGGTTAGTATCCATTTTCTATTACTTATCACATTAGTTACGGATTAACAAATTCACATCATAGTGTTGAATTCAAAAATACAGATAGAATATATGTAGACTAATTATTTACAGATGTAGCGAAAGTAGGTACTAATTTAGGAACATGTTTAAGATAGTTACCAGATATAAGTTATCTAATAAAAATCGATTCATCTGAACCTAGATTATCTTTATCTAACAATAAAATATTAAAAGAACAAATACCATTAAGATCAAATTCAGTAAGACTAGAAAGGCCTATTCGATTTACTGAACCAGGAATTAAAATTACAAATCACCAAATCGCTATTGAACAAGATAAACCAGAAATAAAAATCAATCAAGAATTAATAACAATTAAAAATCAACTTAATGAATTAAAAGAACATCTTAAAACTACTTTAAGAGTATTACTAAACAAATAATTGAAGTATTAGAAAAAAAACTAATATTGAGAATCAATTAAAAGAACTAATAACTATAACTCAACCTTTAATAAATAGTCAAAACTATATGACTAAGGTTAATGAAATTCAAAACACTATAGAAAATAATGATCAACAACTTTTTAAGGTTTTAAGTTCAATAAATGAAAAACTGGATCAAATTACTAAAGTTTAGAAATGAAGCAACGACAACAAAAATTGGTATCAGAGCTTGTTTCAATAACTAATATTTTAGTAAAACCATGACGCATATAGAATCATCTTCAAATAGTGATGATGACAACTTAAAATATCACTCTATAAACATTGAAAAAGATATAAAACTTCAACTTGAAGAAATTACTCAATTAGTTAATAAATTAACACT
>JAOSBO010006410.1:0-13369 GCA_027563915.1 Erythroxylum rotundifolium
CCATGAAAGCATTATCAGATAATGACAGTTGTGATCGGAGCAGCCACCGATTAGAGCTTAAAGCTCAACGAGTGTATTTGAGCCTCAATCTCAACAGTGATTTAGAGCCTCAGGCTGAACGTTTAACGAGCCCTATAAGGGACAACTCAGGCACTCGGTCATAACACCGTAATAATTAGAAAAGTGTCACATGAACATTTCATATGCATTTGATAAAATATGCGTGATTGAGTGAAAGGTATAATGCCTTATACTTATTTGAAAATAAAAGTGTTACATATGTGAAAAAGTGTTGCATATCTGAAGGACTTTTCTAGCAGTGTAGATTGTTTTGGCGAGAGAAGTCATGGCTCACAGGTCGATCAGCTGGGACTTTTGGACGGACTAGATAGATTTATATAGTTCCTCATTCATGTAGTACCATTGTATTAGGTTTTGATGATGTACACATGGAAATTGTTGAAAGGTACAATGTAGGCTTCGATTTTGTGAAATGAAATGAGGAAAAGTTGGTTTTAAAAGATCGTGTGTTTTTATATATATGTTGATGTTTTATTATGATGCCATGTGAGGTAATTGTAGTGAATGTTCGTAGCTCGCCCTTATCGTAGGATATGTACCGGAATGACTTGCCGACGTCCCGGTGTGTACCCTGCAGTAAGCGGGTGCTACATATGGTATGCGTTCAGGCATGACCAAGATGTATAATATGCCAAAGCAACATTTTTTTTGGCCAAGAATGAAGAAGCAAGTGGTGGAATATGTTTCTAAATGTATAACATGCTAGCAGGTTAAAGTTGAGCATCAGGCTCCAGTTGGGAAGCTACATTCGTTGCCTATCCTGGAGTAGAAATGGGAACAAATCATTATGGATTTTATTACTGGCTTGCTTAAGACTCTGAGGAAGAATGATGTTATATAGGTTATAATTGACTAATTAACTAAGTCGGCCCATTTCTTACTAATGAGGGAGAATAATTCACTAGACCAATTGACTCAGAAGTATGTGAATCAAGTGGTTAGACTACATAGGGTTCCTGTGTCCCAGATTTATTTCAAGATTTTGGAAGAGTTTGCAGTCAGCTATCGGTACAAAGCTAAATTTTAGTACTGCATTCCATCCTTAGATAGATGGATAGAGTGAGAGAACCATCAAGACTGTAGAGGATATGCTTAGAGCATGTGTATTGGAATTTTAGAGAGCTTGGGATCAATACATAACACCGATTGAATTTGCTTACAATAATCACTATCACAGTAGTATCAGAATGGCACCCTATGAGGCACTGTGTGGTAAAAAATGTTGATCGCCTCTATACTAGATGAAGAAGGTGTGAGAATGATAGAAGGCCCTGAATTGATCCAAGATACTTTAGAGAAGGTTAAACTAATCCAAAGTCGAATAAAAGCGGCTTAGGATAGATAGAAAACTTATGTGGATCAGTGTCATCGGGATATGGAGTATAGTGTCGGAGATAAAGTATTTTTGAGAGTGTCACCTTGGTGAGGTGTGCTGAGGTTTGGTAAAAAGGGCAAGTTCAGCCTTAGGTACATTAGTCCTTATGAGATCATTGAGAGGATAGGATCTTTGGCATACAAGTTAGCTTTGCCTAATGAAATGTATCAGTTACATAATATGTTTAATGTGAGCATGTTGAGAAGATACAGATATGATCCAACGCATGCAATACCAACTCAAGAAGTAGAGGTTGCTAGTAATCTAAGCTATATTGAAGAGCCAATACAGATAGGGGGTTATAAGACAAAGCAACTGAGAAATAGAATAATTCCATTGGTGAAAGGCCTTAGGAGAAACCACTCGACTGAAGAAGCAACTTGGAAAACATAGGAGCATATGAGAAAGCAATATCCCTACCTGTTTTATGAATCAGGTAAGAATTTCAAGGACGAAATTACTTAAGGAGGGGAGAAATGTAACATCCCATAATCAACTCAAAACCCCAGAATAGGGAATTGAGTGTGCTATGATAGAAGTACATTGCATACTCATGTATCACTGTATATTCACACACATGTGAATATTTATTTTTGATACATTAAATAATTATACATGCATTCATTAACATTTTTAGGGTATAATTGATTTATAAATGTGATTAAAAGGCAAATTGTGGATTATTTATGTTGAAAATTTATTTGGAGAGTGTCATTATTATTTCGAAAGTTTTGGCGAATTTTAGAAAATTTCTAAAAATTTTGGGTATTATGGACTAGGAAAAATATTGGAATATGGACCAATTATAGTGTGACACGTGGGCTAATTAAAATTTTGACAAATGGCTTACATGCATGGTGACACGTGGCAATGAATTGTTAAGACACCAAGTCATGTGTTTTCGTAAGGAGAAAGAATTTTACAACTCTCTTGTTTTGTTTGGCAAAGCACTGTTGATGATCATGTATATTGGAAAATTAGGTTTCAATGGATTTTGAAGAGTTGGAGTTTAAACTAGTAAGTACTGTATGTTTTTCATGATTACTGTAATGAATTATACATTACGTAGTTAGCAGTTCAGTGTTTATAAATTGAAGACGCTTAATAGCTGAAACATGAGTGAAAATTTGGGTATGCTACTTGTGTTGCTTCTGTATATTTGATGATTGGTATGATATAAGATGGAGTTGAAGAGAAGTTTGAGCTTGAAAAGTCTCTGAAATTGTGCTTAGGAAGAGTACAGACATTTCATGCAAGTTGATTTATAAATATATTTTGTTTTTACTGTTGGCATATGTGAATCTGTTGCGTGTTTCTAAAAATGAATTTAAATGATTTTCATGTTAAGGAATGAGGATTTGATGAGGTTGTGATACAGAAATGATTTAAATGAACTAAGAATTGATGTAGAAGGAAGAAAGAAAGTGCAAAAAAAATTGTAATTTGCGTGAATGATATACGATTTTTAATGTTTAAGTTTGAATCCCGTATTTTTGATTTGTTGTGTCATGTGGAGCTCAAAAGGGAAATAGAAAATATTAATTATGTGTTAGTTGAATAAGATAGAAGAGTGAAGAAATCTGCAGCTTACGGTGAAGAAGAAGAAACCTGTGCTTTAGAGAGAGAAGAGAAGAGGAGTTGCATCCTAAGGTTTTTTCAAAACCGAACTATGTTGATTCTTTTAGCCACAACATCTGACCTCAAAATGACTTAGAACTTGAACCAATAGACTCCTAATCCATTTTTCTTTCTCTTCATAAAAATTTAGAGCCATCTGAATTGATTTGAAAAAGATTCATTGGATGAAAGTGAGGAAGTCTGCAGGAATATATGAACTAGAGAATTTGCATTGAACATGCTTCGATGTTTTGATTACATCTTGATCTGTAGATTTCCAAATAGGTTGATTCTTGATTCAGATTAAAATTCAGACATATGTATACAACTTTCTTTTAGAAGTCTAATTTTAATTCTTTCTCTAGGAACTTCAAAATTTGGCTTGAAATTGAGTCTTGGCTTATGCTATAGTACTACTAGGGACAAAAATCATGTCATATTGTTATTGAATAAAATATATTGATTTAGGCCGAATCAGACAAAAGGGTCTTCACACAATTTGTAGCTTATGCTCTTATTTTTCAATTGATATAAAGTTTGTAACTTTTGGATATTTTAATTGAGAGATATGAGTTGTACAACTTGACAACATGATCATGCACTAGCTAAATTTTGAATGTACTTTGTCTACAGTATTTTGAGCATAACTCATACGATAATGAACGAAATGGAATGATCTTGAAGTCCTTAGAAACTTAAGCCACAGGGGAACAATTTTATAGAAGAAAGTATTATAGGAATACATTATTTTCCTGGTGATAATAATTATGCAAAGTTGACTCAGAAGTGTTTTTAGATAAATCTGGACTGATCAATTGAGTATTGATTTATGAATGAATATCGTGACTAGAATAATGATAAGGAACCCAGAATTTTCATGAACATGCATTGTACATATTTCATATGCATAGACGTGCATAACTGAATACTTATACCATTGTGCAAAATTGTGATATTTGTAAATGGATTTTCCATGATATAGAGGAGCATTTAGAGTGCCATCATCTAGACATTGCCGCGACTTCAAGGTAATAACTTTCTGGAGTGATTTGTGAGTAACCTAGATGATCTGACTCAATTAATTTTTTTGATTATGATTGAATTTTTTTATGAATTTGTGATTGATTATACTGATTCCAAACATGAAGGTCTGAAGATTCTGATTTGATGATTGTGATATTGAAGTGCTCCTTGTATGTGAATTTGAAAGTGATACTCCACATTATTGTTGAATACTAGACCAAGGTCCGATGATAAATGTGAATGTGAAAGTGAAACTGAAATCTCTTGACTGATTGTATATATATGAATGTGAAGCATTCCATTACATGAATGCATGAAAGATAAAAGTAGTTGTGTCTGGAGTTCCCAGTGTAAAGAGCTTAAAGCTCATACTATGATTAGAGCCTCATCCTCAATTGTCAAAGTACCCGATATCCACTAAGGGATATGGGACATTATCTATTATAGCTCGGTATCCACTAAGGGATATGAGTTAGTAAAAAGGCACTCGGTCACAACAACAATAATAATAAGTGAAAGTGGGTCTCACGTGCAACGCATATACATTTTAATACATGTGCTTGACTGATTAAAATGTATTGGTACCTTGTATTTGAATGAGAATGTGATATGTGATATTTCTTGCAAAATGCAAAGATATGAAATATTTGTTACGTATGATAAGGTGTTACATGAATTGAGCGAACCATTGATTGAACCCAAGTTTTCTATATTATTCAGTGTTATTTTTATAGTTTTTGTTGTACTTTTTGACTCTTTTTGTTAAATATTGTGTTTAATTTATTTCAAGTGTGCTTGTTTTGAATTAATATAGTTTGAGGGTAAAATTTTCATAATTAATTAGTAATTACACTCACTTGGTTTTTAGGACAATTGATATTGCAAACTATTATTTTTCATTGTAGGACACTCAAGACGTGGAGCCAAGAGTGAAGACCAAGAAATTGCTAGGCTATAAAGTCAAGGAAGAACACCCTTTGAGACAAGTTAGTCGCAGAGAGCGCCTCACTTCGCCGTGGCGAAAGATGTGAATCAATAGCCAAATGCTTTCAGGAAAATTTGGCTGTGGTGAACCCATCACCTCACCACGGCGAAACCTTTAAATTGGTAGCTTAGACTTTTCAGGAAAATTTGGCCGCGATGATCTTCTCACTTCGCCCGGCAAAACCTTTAAAACAGTAACCTGAAACTCGAGTCATTTTTGAAAAATCCACTTACCCATGCTTATGACCCGACCTGAATATCATAAAAAAATCTTATTTCGGGATAAATAAGAGGGAACAGGGGGCAAAACCTATTCTACACTCTCTCCTTCATCATTTCTCTGCAAAAAAAACATCCTTAATCTTTCCATATTTTCTTCCATTGTTAAAACTCCATCATGGGTGATTCAGATGCATTCCGAGTTGTGAAGTTTTTGAGTTCTATGAGTGGCTAGGTGTTTCTTCTCTTCTTGAAGGTGCAGCAATGGCTAGAGTTCAATGGGCTTAAAAAGGGGAGTAGCTTAGTCCATAGTTCAGCTATGAGTTTATATATCCTAGGTCTAGTATTTATGATTTGTAGATGATCTATTTGATTATAGTTTTAATCAAGTGTTGGATATTCATTAGGTGTTGAATGGATCGGTTTATGTAGAACTTTGGGCTTGAATGTATGAAGTTTCATATATGTCTATTTGAAATCTTTTTGATTCTCTATTGTCTTGCATGGTTGTAATTGATGTTGAGATGATCTTAGATTTCATTTGACAGATTGCATTGGCTAATCCTACTACACACACTAAGAGCAGTTAACAGGATTTTTAAAAAATTTGAGTTTCATTGATTAAGATCCTGGACTTGAAAAGTCTTTCAAGGTTCACATTTTTTAGGCTTAGTGGTTTCTCCTATCTCTTTAATCATGTCAAACAATGATGGCCAAAACTCATTTTCAAGAGGACTTTATCATTATATAATCTTTGTGTTTTTCATCCTTCAGTTTTATATCTCCCTAAAATCCAAAAACATTTGCTTTTACATTTGTATTAGTTGTAACAATCAGTTCAAAAATAAAACCCCCCTTTTCTCCGAATCAGTTTGCATAGCATGACATATAGGTTAATTTAGATTTAATTGTTTAGGTTCCAGTCAAGTGAATGACCCGAGGTTGCACCCTATAGTGCAATTCTTGGAATTCTTTGATTCAACCTTTAAGAGCTTAACGTAACAAAGGTTTAATCAAATGGCACCGTTGCCGGGGAACCAAGCAATTGGTTTTCTAGGTTAACTTCTGTCATATTTGCCGTTGAGGATAGTTGAGAGTATTTAGATTGCATTCTAGATAGTTTAGTTTCATACCTGTTAATAGTATAGGTTTTCATTTTTGCTTAGCATCTGAATTTTTGCAAACAAAAACATAGATACTGATTTCTTTTCAATTTCCATACTTAGCATTTTACTTATGCATAATTTATAGTCTATTTGCTGCATTCTTACTATGATCCCTTTTGTGAAATTTATGCCGTGGCAAACTATCGACTTTGTCGTAGCCAGCTTTTTTGCATAGCTCTGAAGTGTTCTTTACTTGTGTGTTTATACTTTCATACCACACACACTTGTATCCATCACATCTCATCTTTTTACCTGACTTTGTGAACTTGCAAGTCAATTTTTCTCATTTTTATTTTCCTTTGCATACCCCGAAAAATCACACTACAACCCTTAGAACCTGAAGTTGAGAAAAGCCTGAGAAAAGTTAGGAAGGAAAAGAGAGTAGAAGGGACAAGCAAGGTAGTGGAGTCTAGCCTATCAAGCAGTGAGATTGAATCATTAGAAAGAGAGACAATGGCTGAAAACCCAATTAATTTGCAACACCAAAACCTTGATGCCAGTCAACCAAGAAATGGTGTTAATGGAGGTAATGAAGAGCAAGAGAGAATTGGTGAGAATAATGGCATCCTTAGAAGGAGGACCATTAGGGAAGCTACAACCTCTGATGTCAATTAGGATCCTTTTACTACTGCTTGCCTTAATTTTGATGTGAATTTTGAGATAAAAGGATTGCTCATTAACTCTCTTCCTAAATTTCATGGTTTGAAGAGAGAAGATTTGTACATTCACCTGCAATCACTGTCTATGATTTGTCAGAGCATGAAACCGGTGGGAGCTTATCTTGTTCAAGTGCTGTGGAAAGTTTTTCATCTATCATTGGAGGGTAAAGCAAAGGAGTGGTATATGAGTCTTCTGAGACATGTGGCAAACTCCTATCATAGCTGGGGAAATTTAAGGAAGGCATTTTTGGAGAAGTATTTTCCTACGTCCAGAACTTCAACAATGAGAAAGGAAATCTACTCAGCTCGGCAAGACTTTGATGAGTCTCTCTATGATTATTGGAACCGTTTTCTATTGTCACGATGCCCTCACCATCAAATACCAGATGAGCAATTGGTGCAATATTTTTATGATGGGCTGAAGTGTTAGGACAAGGGTATGTTAGTTGCAGCCTCAAGAGGTTCACTGATAGACCTCACCGCTAAAGAGGCTTGGGATCTAATGGCTCTGAATCACCAACAGTACAGAGTAAGAGACACTAGAAGTTGCATAAGTTGGGAGCTTCAACAGTAAACTCTAGAAAAATGGAAAGTCTTAAGTCTAAGGTAGACTCTTTAGAAAACAAAATGACTACTCAACTGGCCCTCATTACTGCAGAGTTAAAAAATATGAGTGTGGATCATCCACAAACACCTATGGACCTTATTGCACCTAGCTGTGAAACATGTCGGTTCGTGATGCATATTGCTAGTGTCTGCTCTAATCGATATGAAGAGGTATCTGTTATTTATCAGGGTAGGCCAAATCAAAAGTGGGACCCCTATTCTAATGCGTACAATGAAGGTTAGAGAGCAAACCCTCGGCTTAGTTAGAGAAATGAAGAGAGTGGTTCTTCAAACAGATTCTAGTGAGGTGGAGTGGCTGGTCCATCTACTAACCAGTTCCTAATCCAATAGAAAGCTTTGATTGTTCCACGAAAGGAAGACACCAATCAACTCTTGCACAATATGATGGCATTGATGAAAGACGAGAGGACTTCTAATGATATCCAGTTCAATTCTTTAGCCTTTTTGATCCAACAAGACTCATCTAAGAATGCTGCTAGATTCAATGCTTTAGAGAAAAGAATGGAGCAATGGGAAACAAAGACTAAAAATATCAACTCCTATCTCACTCAATTATCCAATAACATGAGTGAGCAATAAGCTAAGAGTAGTGGCACTATTCCCTCAAACACTGTTATAAATCCTAAAGGTTTATATGCCATGTCTCTTCGAAGTGGGAAGCAAGTGAAATTATGGGAATCAGATGAGGAAGTTGTTAAGGAAGAGATTGAATATGATGAGTTGTCTTCCACATCAGAAAAGACGAAGAGTTCTGAAAGCACTAAAGAGAAAGCGTTATTGGCTAAAAAGAAGTCCACAATTTTGAATAACAAAGGAACAAATCTTGAGAGCAACAATGAACAAGCCACAGTAAGGGAGCAAGATTAGTCAAACAAGCATAGGGCCAATAAAGCCAATGGTAAGGAGGTAAATCTCAAAGACCTTCCTTTTCCTAATTCTTATTTGACGAGCAAAAGAATGACTGACACTAAGCATGAAAAGGATATTATTGATTTTTTTAGTAGAGTGGTAGTCAATATTCCTTTGCTTGTATAGTCAAAATGGGTTTCAGCTTATGCTAAATACCTTAAAGACCTGTATGCACATAAAAGGAAGTTTAGGCCAAATGAGAGAGTTCAAGTAAGCTCAAATATGTATGCTCTTTTTAAACCTCAACTTCCTATGAAATGCCAAGACCGTAGATCTTTTACCATCCCTTGTACCTTAGGTAAAATAACTATAGGGGGAGATTTGTTAGATTTAGGGGTAGCTATTAATGTAATGCCTAAGTCAGTCTACAATTCATTGGGAGTCAAAAACTCTTAAGTCTACGATGGTAGTACTCTAATTGGCTGATCGATCTATTAGGTATCTTGAGGGAATTATAGAAGATATTTTGGATCCAGGTTAAAGGTTTGGTTTTTTCCTGCTGATTTTTACGTGCTTGACATGTCTTCTAAACTTGCACATGACACCACGCTGATTTTTGAAAGACCCTTCTTAAGAACTACTAATACCATGATTAGTATGAAAGAAGGAACCATCACAATGGAAGTACGTGATAATTTTTTTTTAACATGTATGAAGCAATGAAACATCCATATCAAGATTACTCACTTTTGGGTGTTAACATGATTGATATTGTTGTTGATGATGCTTGCTCTGCATTAGAATTGCAATAGGGTTCCTTTGATTCTGAATTGTGTTCACTTGATTCTACTGTCAGTGATGACCCCCCTTGGGAAAGGTTTTCTGCTAATGTTTCAGGTGATTCTGGCATCGTGGAGGGTCACCTTGACGTGGAAATTGATGAAGTCATTTCATTGCAACAAGAATCTCAGACTAAAGGTGACCGCATGGAACCTCACTCACCATTGATTGAAAATTAGGGAAGAAAACTTTTCTCTCTTCAACTTTATAAATTAATACCTTCTATTATGTAACCACCTGCAATTGAATTGAAACCCCTACCCCGTACTTTATAGTATGCTTTCCTCGAGTCAAATGAGTGATTACCTATTATAATTTCCAATTCCCAGTCTAGCAGTGAGGAAGATAGACTCCTTAAGGTTTTGAGAGAGCACAAGAGGGCTATAGGCTTGACTTTAGTAGACATACCTGGGATTAGTCTAGCTATTTGCACAAATAGGATTCTACTGAGTGGGGGTTCCAAACCAGTTAAACAATCCCAAAGGAGATTGAACCCACTTATCTTAGATGTGGTTCAGAAAAAAATAACCAAAATTTTGAGGGTTGGGATCATTTACCCCATATCTAATAATGAGTGCGTTAGTCTGATCCATGTAGTACCTAAAAAGAGTGGGGTCACTGTGGTTAAAAATGATAAGGATGAGCTTATTCCTACAAGAGTGCAAAATTCCTAGCGTGTATGCATAGACTATAGGAGACTCAATGATGCCACACGAAAAGATCATTTCCCCTTCCCTTTATTAACCAGATGCTAGAGCGACTTGCAAGGAAATCCTACTACTGTTTCCTTGATGGTTTCTCTATGTACTTTCAAGTACCTATTGCACCAAAGGACAAAGATAAAACCACTTTTACGTGTCCTTTTGGTACCTTCGCTTATCAAAGGATTCCTTTTAGATTATGCAATGCCCCGGGGACTTTCCAGCATTGTACGATGGTTGTTTTCTGTGAATTTTTAGAAGAATGCATGGAAGTCTTTATGGATGATTTCACTGTGTATGGTGGTTCTTTTGATAATTTCCTTGCTAGTTTTGAAAAAGATTTGAAACGAAGCATTGAGAAGAATTTGATTCTGAACTTTGAAAAATGTCATTTCATGGTTAATGAGGGCGTAATGCTAGGTCATTTGATTTTTAGCAAGGGAATTGAAGTTGATAAATCGAAGATCGAGGTAATATCCTCATTACCTTATCCTGTCTGTGTTAAAGATATAAGATTATTTTTAGGTCATGCAGGATTTTATAAGCATTTTATTAAAGATTTTAGCAATATTGCATTACCTCTTTCAAAGCTTTTACAGAAAGATGTTAAATTTGACTTTGATGATTCCTGTAGGAATGCTTTCGATGAGTTAAAGTCTTAACTTATTTCTCCCCCTATTCTTGTTTCCCTTGATTGGAACTTACCTTTTAAGCTTTCATATGATGCTTCTAATTGTGTTGTAGGAGCTATGTTGGGCCAAAGGGAGGAGAAAATATCAAGACCAATTGCCTATGCCTAAAAAACATTAGATTCAAATTAGATCAACTACACAACAATAGAAAAAGAGCTATTTACAGTAGTTTTCGCTTTAGATAAATTTAGGCCTTAGTTGTTAAATTCTCATGTCACCGTGTTCACTGATCATGCAACTATCCGATACCTTGTCAAGAAACCACAATCTAATCCAAGATTGATAAGATGGGCATTACTTCTTCAAGAATTCAATATCAAGATAAAGGACCGGCTAGGAGAAGCAAATCATATAGTCGACCACTTGAGTATGCTACCAGAGGATACAAAGGGAGTGGACTCTTTCGAGCTTACTTATGATTATTTTCCTGATGCAGTTTTATGTGCTTTATTTTTAAAAGTGCCTTGGTATGCACATATTGTAAACTACCTTATGACTGGACTCACCCCACCTTTTATGTCTAATTCATAAGCACAAAGGCTTAGGAGTGAAGCAAAGCATTACATTTGGGATGCTCCTTATCTATGGAGAATGTGTAGTGATCAAGTCATAAGGAGATGTGTACCTAATGAAGAATGTGATGCCATTATTTTAGCTTGCCATTCTATGGTTTGTGGGGGGCTTTTCAATGCAAGGAGAACATCTAAAAAAATTCTAGACTCTGCAAGGAGAACATCTAAAAAAATTCAGTCTTGTGACAAGTGTCAACATTTTGGGGGTTAGGAAAAAGACATGAAATGCCTCAGCAACCTTTACTTTTTTTACGAAAGCTTTGATGTTTGGGGGATTGACTTCATAGGTCCTTTTCCTCCGTTCTTTGGTTTTCTATATATCCTTCTAGCCATAGATTATGTGTCAAAATGGATAGAGGTTGTGCCTAATAGGAAAGATGATGCCCAAATAGTGTCCAAATTTCTTAAGTCCAACATTTTTTGTAGGTTTGGGACTCCAAGGGCTGTGGTGAGTGATAGGGGTACACATTTCTGTAATAGGGTAGTTGATAATTTGTTTTCAAAATTTGGAGACACTCATAAAGTATCTGCTGGGCCTTAAAATTTTTTCATTATATTAGTAAACATGATTGAATAAATTTTGTAGTATTGTTAGATAAATCTTTAAATTGGAGTCTACTTACTATGTCAAGTTTAGGAGGGTTCATTTTATGGATTGATGGGAATTTAAAGTATTAAATGGAAGAATGAAAAATTAAGTTAGAGTATAGTATGGTGAAAATTAAATTGAAAAATTAAGAATGCATATGGGTATTTTGGGTGGATTACTTAAGGTTAGAAGCACTAAGGCATTAAAGGAAGGTTAGGGTGGACTTCTCTCACCCATTAAGGTTAGAACGGGAAGAGGAAAAGATTGTGTTGTAAATGAGAAGACCTAAAAACGTGAATGAAGGAAAGAAGGAGACAAAATCACAAAGGAAGAGAGAGAAAGAATAAGAGGGTTTCGGTGAAGTTAAAAGAATAGAGCTTTGAACTAGGTTACACTTTTTCTTAGTTTTAAAGAGAGAATTTGAGGTTATTCACGAAGGAAAAAAGAAAGAGGAAGGGAAGAGCTTTCTTTAGAGCTAAGAATCTCACTAGTTGGTTAAGATTCAAGCAAAGTTGATTTTAAATCTCTTGGAGTTTGGAAGGGTTTTTGGTTCAAAGAGCTTGGGGAATGTATGGGTTTAAGTATTCCAGGGTCAATTTCATGTTTTGGTTTTATGGGTTCTCAAATCTGAATTCCTATTGAATGAGAACTTGGTTTGTTATAGGAAACCAAGCAAGCCTGATCCAAGATGAAGGAGAAAGAGAACATTGAACTTGGATTGTCAAGCGAATTAGGTGGGTAAAATATTTATGGTTATTGTGTAATTGGGGAAATTCTTGCTTATGTGTGTGTACGCGATTTTTATTGAAATTATTATGTTTAAAATTGAAACAATTGTGCATATTTGAAATTGGATGATGCAATTTGATTGTGTTATACCTTGAAAAAGGTTATAACATTTGGAATTGAATGAAAAGAAGAAAAAGCGTGAAATATAAGAAAATTGATGAAATGAAAGAAGCACAAGAGTGCAAATTATGATTGACTAAATTGAGCATAATTTGATTGTGTTTGGGTGAGAGAGGAACCGTTTCGTAGTCACGTGCACGTCGATATAAAGCCTTCTCTTGGCTACCTACTTGTGGCCCACGAGATCTAAAAATGGACTTGTTTTGTTCATGGAGTAGTCTTCAATTTCTCTGTTTTGTTCATGAAACCCTCAAGCCAATTGTTTTTGTATTTTCATTTTTGACATGTTAAGTGATGATGGTAATTTGCTTCAAGTATGTCTTATGTGAAAATGAATTGAATTGTGAAATGTGATTTGGTATGGTGATTGTCGAATAGTGTATGCTTATATATATATATATATATAAGTATGCTTGAATGTGTGGCTCATTGCCAATGGCTATAAGTATTTTAGCCACTGAGCTGT
>JAOSBO010006419.1:0-13368 GCA_027563915.1 Erythroxylum rotundifolium
CAATCATAGCTTGATTGCTCTGATTTCTTATACCATCACCCCTATTTGCTTCTCCTTTATTTTTTGCATTTCCCACCTTCCTGCCCCCCTCAATTGTCACCTTCAGTATCTTCTCAAGATTACTTCCAATGGTTTTACAAACAAATGGATTGTGCCCAAATTGTTTGCTGAAGCAACAATAGCTTGAAAATGTTTCATAAACTACCATTTGGGTATACCTAATGTTCCTTGGCATATTAACTTCAAAACTTGTGACTGGATTCCTAGACACATCCACCTCTACCAAAATCCTTGCATACCCAGTTTTGGTTTTATTTCTCATGATTTTATCTGTGCAGATCGGTTTACCAACCCGACAAGCCTTTCTCAATCCACAACTCCAGAGGAACATTTAGAAATTGAAGCCATATAGGGACTTTCATAAAATTTTGATAGTTGAAGGCAACTCCTTGTGCCAATTTTTTCAGCAATAATGTTTTCCTAAACAAGAGGTAAGGGCCTCCTGCCAGAACACTTGTTTGGTCTTCCCTTGTTTCAAATTGAAACATAAACCATCCCTGATCATGAGTTAGTAATTTGCACTGCACACCCTACTTAGCAATTAGACTCTCAACTGCTTTCATCCTCGGGAATCATCCTATAAAACAACCGACTAATTAGTACCCCCAATCCTTCTCAATTTGCCTGATATCCTCTTCATCCATTGTTACTTCATCTTCAACATGCGTGTATTCCAATTGTAGCCATTACTTCAATTCATAACTGACGAAAGTAGGTTTGTGTTGGTCTTCTTTGGTGATGGTTTGACTTGACATTTTATCGAACAGTTTCTGCGCTGAGCTCTTCTCCTCTGATAGCTCTTTTTTTTAATACAACGTAAATATGTATTAATAAAAAAAAATTTGTTCACGGTCTATAGGGCATATCCCGACCATAAACAAATAAACAAAAATCTTCCTGTATACAGACCAAACAAAAAGATCTAACATCAGATGCATATAATAACAAAACATCAAAGGGTGAGGCATAGTCATTTGTGTAAAATGACCATGTGTCGTCATTTTGGCAAAATGATCATGCCTGGTCATTTAGTGTGGCCCAATCCAACAGCAGGTCAGATAATGAACCTTAACTAGCAAAAACAAATTCAATGACACAGCCAAAAGTATGTAATGGATATTGGACTACATGACATAACAAAGGGAACATGTAAGCAAAACCAGCAGCATCATCATCCATAGGGAGTTCTGTGTAGCTACATCAACAGTACATAAACCAACCAGCAACAAGTGATCAATCAGTCCATAAATGAGGCTAACCAGTCAAAGTAGCCCCATAACTAGGGAGAGTTCCATACTCCATCCAGCAGCAGAAATACATCCTCCCTCTATAGTAAGAACCTCCAATAGATCAATGACTACCCTCCCTTATAGCAGTAGCAGTCCTCCCAGTATATGCACAATCCAACTAACATCCAACTCAAATCAACCAAGGCTAGCCGAAGCAGTCCCATTCACCATCAAGAAGTAGCTATAAATCAACCCCTGTCATGTGTGCAGTCAAGTGGCAACAACGACAAGAGGTACATAATATAGAACAATCCATCCATGGCAGCTTCCTTATAAGACACCAACCCACAACAAACAACAAGAACAGCCCACAAATAGTAGCATGACAATTGCGCCAAAATGCAGTAGCCAACCAGCACTAAGTGAGGGGGCAGCCCATAATCGAGGCCATTCACTCCATCAATACAGTAGCCTCGTAACCATGGATAGCCCCATACTCTATCCAGCAATAACACAAACTGATACATAATCCAACAGTAATACACAACATCCTAATAGCTCAGGTTCAGCTATAGTTACAATTAACAAGAGACTCTAAGAACCTCAGCCTCCTTCCCGCGACAACAAGAATGCATTCTCCAGCCAGCACAGTTCAGCCACTGCCAACCATAGAGCAAGATGTATGTTTCAACCAGCTTCCAAGGATAGTCAGTCATCACCAAATAAAAGTCGATCAGCACGATGTGGGAGTACAACCTATAACCAAGACTATCCTTCCAGTACCAAAGCAATGCCACAACCAGGGGGAACGTCCTACTCTATCCAATAGCACCAACACATTATCCCTGTCATGTGTGTAATCAAAGAACAGCAATAATAAGAATTAAATAATATGTAAAGAATCCATCCATATCATCTTCAACAAAAACTCTAACCCTTAACAAGTAGCAATAACAACCCTGCCATGTGTGTTAAGTTCGTGAGTCAACCAATGCTAAATAAAAGTAAAGCCTAGAACTGAGGCTATCACTCCATTTCCAAAACAATCCCACAACCAGGAGAACTTCCTACTCCATCTAGTAGCACCAACAAATTAACCCTGCAACAAGCAACAACAACCCTTTCTTTTTTCTTTTGATACAATGTAAATATGTATTGATAAAAAAGCATGTACACAGTCTTTGGGGCATACCCTAACCAAACAGACAAAAATCTACCTATCTACAATCTAAATAAGAAAATCTAACATCGGAAACATCTAATAACAAAAACAGTAAAATGTTAAGCACAGTCATTTTTTGCAAAATGATCATGTGTGATCATTTTGTCAAAAATGAT
Source organism: Erythroxylum rotundifolium (assembly GCA_027563915.1). Taxonomy (NCBI): domain Eukaryota; kingdom Viridiplantae; phylum Streptophyta; class Magnoliopsida; order Malpighiales; family Erythroxylaceae; genus Erythroxylum; species Erythroxylum rotundifolium. The sequence goes on from JAOSBO010006419.1 coordinate 2,628, forward strand.
CGTGCTTAATTATGGTAGTGTATCACAATATGAAAAATTCATAACATCCTATTATTTCAGATCCAACTACAACTATAATTAGCAAATAGACGCCAAGTGGGGGCGGCCTCCATTCCTCGGCAGGTATAATGCCATCTCCAACCAGCACATTTCAGTCACCACCAACCGTACAGCAAAGGGCAAGTTTCAACCAACTTCTAGGGATAGCCATCCAACACCATATAGAATCCCTCCTGTTTTCTAACCACCGTAAGGATCAGCCTATAAACGAGGCTAGGCATCGCCTCAGTAATGTAGTCCCCAAACAACTACACTTGGAATGTTCTAGCCACAAATACAGTAGCCACCCTGCTTCCCTCGACACCTACATTGCATTCCCCAACCAACAAGACTAAGATGGATATCATCAACTAGTAGCTCCAGCCCTCCATCCTAAACAAATAGCGAGCAATCTCCAACTGTATCAGTTGTACCCTCCACCAACCAGCACTAATTGCCAACCTGCACAGTGAATAGTAGCACCAACCATAGATAAAAGTAAGACGGATTCCAGCAACTAATACCTTTAACCCTCCATTCCAACAAAATAACCATCCGCCGACTGCATCAGCTACTTCATCCACCAATAAGTATCAAATGCCAGCCTACACAGTGAACAGTAGCAACAACCATATATCACAAAGATGGTCTAGTTCTATGCGTTTTCTTCAGCACCAATACTACCTTCCCCAACCAGCTAGAATGTGACAGATTCTAGTAGCTAGTAGCTCCATCCTTCCATCCCAACAACAGAGAAGCAACCTCCAACTGCATCAGCTGCTCCATCCACAAACCAGCACCAATTGCCAACCTCTAACTGCACCGGCTGCTCCATCCACCTTCCAACACCAATTGCCAACCTCCATTTGCATCAACTCCATCCACCAACCAAAACCAATTGTCTACCTGCATCAAACTAATCCAACCAGCATCCAGTGAAGGACATATAACATGTAAACAATCCCAGCTACAGCATCAGTTAGATTACACCAAAATTGCATAATCTGACCAACAAAACAGTCTTACAACCATGGAGAACTCTATACTCAATTTAGTAGGAGTAATAAATTATCCCCATTGTAACTGCACCAGTCAACAATATATATGCTCAATCCGACCAGCTTCCAACTTAACAACAGTCGAGGCTAGTAGTAATAGCAGTGGCTCCTATTCTGTCATCTCCAACCTGTATTATGTAGAAAGTAGCTAGTATTCTTTAAGAGCTTTCCCCGAAACCTTCTCATCATTTCTGTCCCCCAAAGATATGTTCCCTGATCCGCAACAGATGGAGACTTTCCTTGAACCCTCCATCCATACCAAACAGAATTATCTTTGCCAAATGCATTCTAGGCCAGTATTTACAAAATCTATGGGGGCATACCTCAATCAAAAGGATTGCTTTTATAACATTAAGCAATCATTAAACAACAATGCCATCTTCACAATCCAGAATTCAAAAGGTAATCATGTCACCAGGGTACATTTTATACAATATCTTATACACAATAAGTTTAATCTTATAAGTGACATCCAAGATTGAAGAAGTAGAGTCAAGAGTAACCGCATTTCTTGTCTTCCATATCATATATATGGTTAAAAGGAGTGCTAATCTTGCTACTTTGCTTCTTAATTGAGCACCAGAGTAGTCTTTCTGAATCCACTTGAATGCATTAGAGAGAGAGTTCATGGTACGAGTCATACCCAATCATCTCCGAATACCTCGCTAAATGTCACTTGTAAAAGTACATTAGAAGAACAAATTATCAACAAGCTTTAATATGGCAGAAGCTACATATGCGGTCCAACTCCAGAAACATCAAGTTGTCTTCGGTAGGTAGTCGGTTAAGGAAACTCAACCATGCAATAAAAGAGTATTTCAGGGGAATGTATTGCTTCCAGATGAAAGGCATCCATGGTTTAGGATTGTGTTTTGTACTAATCAGCTCATACACTTTCATGCAGGAACGTGTACCATTGGAACATAAAGTCTTCATTCTCCCTTCTACTCCCCTTCGGCCACCAAACTTCTCAACCAGCAAATTCTGAATGTGTGCAAGTGTTTTCATAAATGGGGAGTCTCTGTTATATGGCTACCAATCCCACAACGAAGAACCCTTCAGGTATACTTCATGGATCCATCGAACCCAAAGTGAGTCCACTTTTATGTGAATGTTCCATAGAACTTTGGATAAAAGGGCCAAGTTCCACTGCTTGTAATTTTTCAACCCCAAACCCCTTTCCGCCTTTGGTATAAAGATGTTCTCCTATGTAACCCTATAATGTTTCCCCCCATACAAATAGTCGACAAATAGCGGTTATCCTCTCATGGATAATAGCTGGTATAGGGAATGCCTGTAGCTAGAATGATAATAAGCCTTGAATAACCGAATTCACCAATTCAATTCTACTTGTATAAGTAAGGGATTTTCCTTTCCAGACATTGACGAAGGCTTCCACTACTTCTATAAGTATGGAGAATTGAGCTACTGATACTTTGAGAGGAGCCAAAGGAACTCCTAAGTATTGGACTGGAAACACTCCCACATGAAACTCAATCATTTACATAATGTCATCTTTCTCTCTTCCAAGCACGCCTGCTAGGTACACATTACACTTAGAGGGGTTTACCTTTTGTCCTGTGACATCATGTAATTCCCTCAAATCCTCCATAAATACTTGAACAAAATCATAATCCCCTCTCAAGAAAAGCATTAGGTCATTCGCAATTGCAAAATGAGTAATACCTAGCTTCTGACACTTCGGATGCAAATAGAAGTGAGATTGTGCATTCTTGACCTTAAATGATTGGGATAGATATTCCAGGCATAGAAGAAAAAGAGTTGGTGACATGGGATCACCCCGCCTCAAACCTCTACTTCCCTTAAACATCCCATATAGAGTACCATTGATAAAAATATAAAAAGAGGTCGTTGTGACATACTCCATTACCTACCCCACAAAAATAGGAGGGAATCCCATCTCCTTCATCATAGCTTCAAGGAACTCCCATGATACTGTATCATATGCTTTAGTTATATCCACCTTTGTCATACACCGAGGGGATATCTGCTTCCTAGTGTGCCCTCTGACAAGTTCTTGTGCTAGGAAGACATTATCAAGCAGTCCTCTCCCCGGTATAAAAGCAGTTTGTGCACGATCAACCAACTTACACACTACCAAAGCCATTCTCTTATAAAGTATTTTGTTGATCACCTTATACACCACATTCAAACATGCTATCGGTCGAAAATCAGTAACTTTCAGTGCAAAGGTACTCTTTGGTATGAGAGTGATGATGGAGTGGTTAACTTATATAGGTAACCTCTCATGATTGAAAAATTCCTTCACTGTTAATAGAACATCCGAACCAACAATGTGCCATTGTGTTTTAAAAAAAGCGAATGTAAGCGCATCTGGTCCTGGGGCTTTATCATTTCCTATTTTATATATAGCTCTTTTGATCTCCTCATCAAGGATTGGTATAAACAAGATCTCCTGGGCCTCCCTCCCCAATTTCGGACCAGTGTTAATCATTCTACTATCCAACCTGTGTGTTGCAATTATAGTACTTAGCAATCCCCGATAGTAACTTATTAAGAGATCTGCCACTTTCCCCATTGAGGTTGTCTTAAAGCCATCTTCCTTTATCAGATGAGAAATATGATTTTGCATGCATCTCTTTCTAGCAATAGCATGAAAATACTTAATACCCTTATCAACTTCCACTAAGTGGGTGTTTTTTACTTTTTGTTGAAAGAATTTCCTCTCAACCTCCAATAGGAAACCGGCCACTTTTCTCTTTATATCCACCTCCTGTTTCAAAAGATTATCATTCGGATTCTGCTAGGAGTCTTTATAGGCCGACTGGAAGCCTGCTATAGCTTGTTACACCTTTTCATAAATGTGTCCAAATGCTTGCATGTTCAGTACTTTCAAAGGTTGTTTTAAGTTTTTCAGTTTCTTATAGAGCATAAATTGGGCTGACCCCACCACGATATGCTCCCAATGATCAGTTAAAAGGCTTCAGAAACTAGGATGGTCAAGCCACATGTTAAAAACTTTAAAAGATTTCTTCACTTTAGAGGTCATGTTGTTGAATGTAACCACATTTGGGAAGTTATCCGAATTAGGTAACATCACTAGAAACAAGCTGTACATTCATAATCCCCATTCCCCAAGCTTGGTTAATCAAAACCTATCCAATTTTGCCCAAAGTAAGTTTTTCTGCCATGTAAAGAATTCCCCTGTGAATGATGCAACTTCCAGCCCAAGGGACAGTCGAAACTCTATCAAATCTTTTTGGAGATAAGCAGAGGGTGGTTGGCATCCCATTCTCTCCCGTGCAGCACATACATAATTAAAATCTCCTATGATCATCTATGGTAATACAATAGTTGACCCCAACTCCATCAGTTTTCGCCACAGTTCCCTTCTCTTAGTAACATTATAAAGCCCATACACAAACGAAACAATGAATCAATTCTATGTTACAAGGTAGTAGACATGGAAATGAATTTACTACTCCCCTACCGCTAAAACAGTGTATTTATGCCTATGAGGTTTCTACAGTACACATATTCTACCTCCTGCTATAACTCCAAAATTCTGACTAAACTCCCATCCTTGAAACCTATTCTGCATCATTAACTTTAATGCATCCATAGTCATCTTTTTTTAATCAAACAAACTATTCTTCAATGGTGTTGCCTAACTAGGTTGATAACACGATTTTGTCGCAAGGCCTTATTTAGGCCTCGGACATTCCAGCACAAGATAGTCATGAGGCTGAGATAAAGGTTCTTTTACCTCCAAGTCTCTTGGTTGGGGCAGTTTTACTCTTCTCGGGCCCATAATTACCAGACTGCATTGCAATACCTCCTCTTATAGGTACTATTCTAAGAGGTTTCTTTGATGTTCTGTCAATAGACAAATTTTGTTTCCCTGGAGCATTTGTACCCTCATATTGGTTTCCAGCTTTCTGCATTCCCTTTGCACCCTCATTTACTACTTTGTTACCTTATACCTTCAGGCCCTTTCCTACTGTCGACATTCCCTTTTCCTTCTCGAGTCTGAGAGTGCCCACTTGTTGGGAACTACCAGCCCCTTTAAGTACTGCTGTATCTAATTGTGTTTTATTAACATTACCCCCCTGTTGCAAGCTAGGAGATTCTTTTTGCTCTGGTTTGTCCAACTGTGTCAGCACACCCCTCTCCTCTAGTTTCAGGTTTTTGATGAACTGTCTGCCATTCCCACTCTCGTGTAGTATTAGCTTCAGGCCTAACTTTGCTATTCTTCTAAATTTTATTTATAGGCAGAGCCTTACCCTCATTCTGCATTTCCTCCTTCCTAGTCATCTTATTTGTTTCCACCCATTCAGCTGAATTACCAATCTCCTAGTCTGTAATAGAAATCTCTTGATATGCCCGTAGCCTAGACGTTTCAGTTGATTCATCCATAGGCATTACATCCTCCTGAGCTGAAGTATTCTGTTCCAGCTGTGATTGGAGCCTTACAGGTTTTGTGCTAGGTAATTTAGGTCCTTGCTTCTTCCTACTTTTAGATATGTAGTTAAAAGGTGTATGTCCAAATTTTTGGCCGACATAACAGTAATTCAGAAATGTCTCATACATAACCTATTGTGAGTATTTGCTATCACCTGGCATTCAAACACCAAAACTTAAGATTGGCATTTTTGCCACATTAAACTCCACTAACAATCTCACAAAACTCACCCGGGCTTTTGTACTTGTTATCCGATCTGTATAGATTGGTTTTCCTAATTGTGATCCAAGCTTTGAGAACCTCATCTCAGTTCATAGCTCTAGGGGTACATTTGGGAGTTGTACCCATATTGGCACTTCTATAAACTCTCTATAATCAAAATAGAAACCATAAGGCAGTTTCTTCAAGAGCAATGTCTTCCCAAATAGTATATAAGGTGCACCTATAAGCATCGTAGTTCTGTCCTCTTCAGATTCAAAGGTAAAGATAATCCAGCCCTTATCATGGGGTAATACTTTTCATCGAACACCTTATCTATCCATCAGCCCTTCAATAGCCTTCATTCCCAGAAATTTACCTATAAAGCACCCTACAAGGCAATACTCCCATTCTATTTCCAGTGAAGCAACATCTGAGGCCTCTATAACTACCTCCTCCTTCACATTTAGAAATTTCAGATGGAGCCCTTGGTTGAGTTCTCTATTATTGCTGAAAAAGGCTGGAAAAGGAAGCTTTAGGAGTTATAGCTGAATTAATAGGTTAAGGTGTGGCTGGCATTTTATCAGAAGCTTGTAGGGATCATCCTCCAAGTCTATAGTCCGTCATGCCCAAACAATAAAGGAAGGAGCCTTAAGAGAAGGCTAGTTTGGATTTAGTAGGCAAGACAACATTATTGGGAAGGATAGCAGTAGCTAGGGGTCGACCCTCCAGCAGTGAACAAACGACAATTACTAAGTGACTGCAGCTGCCAACCTCTCCATTGGTACAAGGCTAGGTTGCTCTTCATTGTCTCAAAGTAGCATCCCTTGTAGTAAGGGAAGTAATTGTGTAGCCACCACCGCATGGTAGTCAACAAGTCTATATTCTATTCTTGCAAATGTTAGAAACAGTCCCAACCGAGGGCCGTCTTCAGATGCCAAATTGCAAAATGAACAAACAAGTTAAACAGCATTATGCCAAGCCACCTCTGCCTGCAACATGAAGTATGCCCCAAAAGTTGAACAGCCTTCGTATATGTAGCCTTCATCCACCACCTCCCCACATTAGCTCAACCCCCATTCACAGCCTTTACCGGTATACTACATATGCTTTTGCACTTCATCAGCACCTCATCTCAAAACACTTTCCGACATTGGAATTACCAACATAAGGCACCAACCCTCAACAATTAGTGGATAGCCTCAGTATCGCATCTAACAACCAAGGGAGACTTCATTCTAGGACAGTAATGAACCAGCCCCTTGGGGTAAGATAACTCCTTCAACTTCCCAGGCCATCATCAGCCAAAGCAGCTAGCCTTATCTAAAATTGTAACTCCATCATCTCCCCAATCTCACGACCAAAAAACTATGCCAACTGTAATGCCTATCAACCCTCATTGATAGTGTCATTCTACATCAATGCCTCATATCCTGGGAGATTCCCTCACACCATTACAACTGTGGTTTCATATTAACCCCTATCAAATGAAAAAGAAGTCAGGAACTATCACAAAATTCAACTTCAGCATAACATTTGTGAAGATCCACTATATCACAAGCTTCAAAGATGATGGACCTCATTCCAATTGTACATCAACCCCTTTTAATATGACTTCTACAGCTGTAAAGTTAGAGGAAGTGATCAGGGATCTTGCCTACATTCACATTTATTCCACCATCAGTTAATACCAGCAGCCCTCATCCAAGCTTATTGAACCATCCTTAGCCCAATCTACTACCAAGGAGCCTTGCCAGCATTAGTGCATAACAGCCAGCAATGCTAGTGTCATGTAAAGTTCAGCAACCTTGCCTCATATCCCAGGAGAGACCCTACACACCATTGCAATCAAGACTTTAGAGCAGCCCCAGCATATGCTGGAGTAACTGATCTGAGAAGTTAAGACCAAAGTTCTAGCCCTGAAACTGCAGAGGGAGCCATAGCACTGAGGAGAATTCACTTGAGCTAATTAGATCCACCATTAGCAAAGAAATAGCTTGCATCCGATACCAGTGACTCCATCCTCAGTCCCACTCCCTACCAAAGGGACCAATCCATCAGTCATGGTAGCCCGCACTACTATTACAAATAAACTTCAGCATCCTTCTTTCACAGCCAAGGAAGACCCCTTTTTCCATTACTTATAGCCCCTGGCCGAAGGCTCACCAGAGAGAGCAGCTAGATCACAGTGAGTAGCTGAATGTGCTTGGGCCCAATAGGGTGAAAACATTATACCCCCATCCCCTACAAGGATTATAGACAACCCTGCTCCAAAACATCCATGACTTCTCATCTATCCCTGGCCATATGCACTGGGTAGCCACCACAAGGTTAGCTATATCACAATGATCGGCTAGAGAGACTAGGGCCCTGCTTGGAAGACAAAACCAAACAGGTTATCTGCCCCCGTTGCAAGTAGGATAGTCAACCCAATGCCAAAACTTCCAAGCAAATTAATTCAGGTACAAGACAACCATGCTCAAAAGGTGATCATATACAGGGGATACAATCTATACAATATTTTATACATGATTGTTTTGATCCTGAAAATTACATCTGAGCTAGTGAAGGAAGCACCATCTAGTTGTATGGCATTCCTTGTCTTCCAAAGCATATAAATGGTACTCAAAATAGCCAATCTGGAGGCTTTGCTTCATAGTTGAGCTCTAGGGTACATTCTTTTTCTCCATTTGATAGCACCATGTAAAGTAGTCATCACCCTAGGCATAGATAACCACTCCCAAATACCTTGCCATACTCCACCTGTGAAAGTGCACTTGAAGAACAAGTGATCTACAGTTTCCATTGCTGAATTGCATAAACTACAAGTTCTATCCATATCCAAAAAAGCCAGGTTATCTTTGGTAGGTAGCCGGTTACAAAAAATGAGCCATGTTATGATGGAGAACTTGGGAGGTATGTATTGTTTCCAAATAAATGTCATCCAAGGCCTTCTTTGATGTTTTTTCTAAAGCAATTCGTAAATTTTTTGTAATGAGAAAACACCTCCAATACAAAACTTTACAACCCTTCCTCTATCAATCTTCGGTGCCCCAATTGTTCCACTAGCAGGGTTCGGATCAAAGCAATTTTCTTCATAAAAGCGGAATCTCTACTATGTAGTTCCCAATCCTAGATTGATGCACCCTTTAAGTAAAATTCATGTATCTACCTAACCTATAGAGAATCAGCTTTGGATTGTATATTCCATATAGCTTTAGGGAGCAAAGCCATATTCCCTTGCTTGCTATTTTTTAACCCCAATCATCCTTCCTCTTTAGGTACACATATGTTCTCCCAAGTCACTCTGAAGTGCTTTCTACCCTATAAAAAAGCCTACACATGAAGGTAATCCTCTCCAAAATAGTAACTAGAATTGGAAAAGCCTGGAGTCAGAACGAAAAGACCCTTTGGATCACCGAGTTGATAAGCTCAATTTTACCTACAAAAGATAAAGTGTAGCACCCCACTCCTGCAAGGACCTGAACCCGACATCATGGGTGATATCTGAATCTATGCCCCGCGAGGGTGGCATGCTAAAGCACTCAATCATTCAGAAATCGGTATAAATATTTTGTTTTGAATCACAAACACAATATTCGGAAATAATAACCAATTCGGGCCCACTTTTATTTATAAACATTTTCAATCACAATAATACAATCATCAGAGTTTCAATAGTCATTTAGGCCTATACTTTCATTTCATAAAACTCTAAATCACAATTTGTTATTACAATTTGATCAATCTCTTTTGTAAAACCTTTCCAATTGAAAAGTTATACACAACAAATATATTCAAATACACAAGATACAGTAATTGTGGAAGACTTAATTTGGTACAAGAATAAAGAAATACAATGCAGACGCGAACTAATCCCAACCTCTATTTCTTTCTTGAATGTAGTAGGTATAGCCCCGTTTTCCTAAAGGGTACTCTTTTAAGACTGAAAAATAATAGCAAATTTTGGGTGAGTTTTGCGAACTCAATGAGTGACCATCATCGATGGCTCACACAGTCACATAATCATATAAATTCACATTCACAATATTTCACATTACACAATCAATATGATTTAATCAGTCATATTATGCATGTGCAGTATGTATGAGACCCACCTTCCATTTATTACTTTGTTGTGACCGAGTGCCTAAACTGTCCCATATAGGGCTCATTGATAACTGTCCCTTATCTACTTGGGGGATATAGGGCTCATTAATCGTTGAGCATAAAGCTTTGATTCACTTTTGAGCTTACAGCTCATTTCCACTTGTTGAGCTTTAAGCTCTAATTGTTGGCTACTCTAGTCACAACTGCCATTATATTTCATGCATTCATGCAATGGAATGTATCAATCACATTTACATATTCTCATTCAATCACATTCACATATCATCAGACCTTAGTCCGACATTCAACATTAAAGTTGAGGAAACACTTTCATTCATATGCAAATGCACATTTAAACACATTCATCATCGGACTGTGGTCCGGCATTTAACATTCAAATTATATACACTTATTTTATCTCATTCACATACAAATAGCACTTCAATATCCCAATCAAACATCAAAATCATTGGACCTTCTGTCTGGAATCAACAATTAAGACGTATTCATATCGGCATTCAATAGTCAATTAATACAAAAATCGAACCAAACAAAACAAACAATGAAATGGGACCATCTAGGTCTACTCACAGTATGCTCCAAATTTTCATTTGCTTCCAAATTCTAGGAATGCCTAAATGCGGACACTTATCCTACACATCAAAATTATGCAATACACACAATGCACACACATATTAAAAACTTTGCACAATTATAAGCATTCATATATGCATATACGTGTATATGGAATATGTACAATGCATGTTCACAACAATCCCAGATATATATTCTAGAACACATATCATGCTCATTCTCATTTCATAGTTCACATGTGTCTAATTGAACTTAGATTTACGCTTCATTTGTACATGATCTTTCTAAATTCTCCTTT
>JAOSBO010006429.1:0-13366 GCA_027563915.1 Erythroxylum rotundifolium
TCTTTGTTTAACGAAGGTCCTTAATATTCAAAAATAAATTTATATATTTATAAAAGAAAGATCAACCACATATACCAAATGGTCGATGCTCTAAAATGAGATTATTGGAAGTGGTCATAATCTACTGAGCTCGTTTTGAAAACTTTGGCGACCTAGTGCCATATATTTCAACCAGTATTCATGTATAAAGAACCTGGAAAGCATTTGGGTGCTATTAATCTATAATATCTCGGTAATTAAATAACTCCGTCGCCGTTTGAACCATTTATGTTTTTTCAATCGAAGAATAATTTGAACCGTTTACGTTATGCACTTAACTAGTGGTCTTTTGGTCATCAAAGTTAATATGGATTAAGATATGTTTATATACTAATATGTAATCTGAACTACGTAATTATGAATCAAGCAACGTTAGCATTTAGCCATAACAAGTTAAACCTGATTATATAACCCCATTTTATAAAATGACACTATAGATGTAGGTTTTCAATTTTTTTAATGAAACGTTTTTTTTCTAAATTTGATTCCATTAACTTGTTTTATTGTTAACGAAAAATTTAATGTCGGTATCCTATTCAAAAAAAATTTATTAAGATGAAGAATAATTAATAATAGAGTTTTCATAAAAATATCTAAATCTAATTTTTTGATGAGAGACTCGTCTCTATTTTATTTTAAAAACATATGTACTAATTTTGAGTAGATCAAATCATAAGTTTTTCAAGAAGCCCTCATCTCATTTATGATGGTGTATGGATTTTGTTATTTGACAAATAAATAACTTTCTCTCAGATTCCAATTTCCATCTTAAGTATGTTTGCAGCAATGAAAATTTTGAATCGAGTTAAACCCACTTCATTTATGTACTATACCATAGTTTAAAGCAAAGATGGGGATTTTCACCTACTGGAAAGAAGTTCTCAATTAAAGTTAGTATCACTAGACTCAGGTCAAGCCAACCAATTCAACCGAGAATTGTAAAAAAGTATGCACCAAATTGTTGATGCATGTGGGCGAGCCTCTTTGATCCCATAAAAAATGAATTATTTAAACCAACCAATAGAGTTAGGTTGAACTAGAAAATTAAGCCTAATTCAAAATTGAAATTATTCAATTGTATATCATTTTAAATTTAGGGTGAAATTCAATACAACATACTTGAATGATGATTCAGTGAAAAGGATAAAGACAGAAGAGGAAAATAAAGATACAAAATAAAATACAACAATTCATCCCTATGATGTAAGACATATCTGGATCATATTCCCAATTAGGATGAAAAGCACTCACAATTCATGTAGGTTTGAGCCTTTAATAGATCCATTACTAAAGAGCTTTGCCTTTAATTTCTTTGTATCTGTATCTTCATTAATTTCTTTATATCTGTATGAGTATTTGAATTCTCAAATCTTTCCTTGTGTTTGTGTAAACTTTATAACTAAAAACAAAATTGATACCCCATAAGTAACAAGGTTAGGCTTGAAGGTCTGAACATCTTTGACAAGCGGGTCTATCATATCTGTTAACATATATTTTATGATATCTTATAAATTAATTTTGAACATTATTTGTAATTGGACATAGTTAGATATATTTGGAAGTTTACCTTGGTTGCGACTCTTGAAGATAAAATTATATGAAGGGTAAAATCTTAGTGAAGATAGGATTTATTATTTGGGATAAATTTATCATATCTTGATAAAAATAATGTGCAGATTTTTTGTGATTTTGTAGCTATTTTTAGAAGTTTATTTTGGTGATGATGGTTATCTAAGGTAGTTAAATTTGTGTAGATTTGATTGACTATTTTGTAGCTGTCTTTTTGCTAGGTTTAACGTGATTTTCTAGACTGAATGTTTGCTGTTTTTGTGAGGGAAAAATGGCAGAAAATTAACTAATTTGTCCAATTGCATTTCTTTGTTTTTGTGTAAGCAATTACATGCTCTATTGAGCTATTCTTGGTAGTTGCGTTTATGCACACATGGGCGAATAGCTGGACTGCTACTCCATCGTTTTTGTGAGGGAAAAACAACATGAACTTTTTTGAAGTATGTAGTTGTATTTTGTGATGTTTCAATGATGAAACATATATCTGATTAATGATTTACGTGGCTACATTTTCTTGACTGGTGGCCTTGAATTTTTTGATATGTCCATGTATTGATTTTGTGTGAAAAACCTCTAGTAGATTGTGGGTGGTTGCAGCTCTTTTGTTTATGATGTTTTGGTGATGAAATATTTGTTTGTTTGTTAAGTCTTCATGGCTGCTGTGCGTGAGATGTTTAAGTGAAAATATCAAAAATTCATAGCAGACTTCTTCGTGGACAACTTCCGATTCTTTTATTGACAAAACTGCATTGTTATGGGAGTTGTTTTCTTATTTCAAGTATCTTTGTTTATGTCCTTATTGTTTAAATCACTTGAGTTGTTTATTTCTTATCTTTATTATCAAATATCGTTGAGAAAATTCTCTGTTGAGGTTAGTATGATATGGTCGTGTTATTAAGTATGATTTATTTTCACGGGTTGTGAGGATGAGGGATAGTGTCAAAGTTTGGGTCAGTCAGCTCTGTAATGCCTTGAGTAAAACTATTGCATCACAAGTGAAAGTTGTTTAAGCTAGGTGAGGGCCCTACAAACATAGGCAAGGTTTGTCGAATTGCGTTACCTAATCTTAGGTGTTGATTTGTTTAATTTCACGTTTATTTTTATGTTTTTGTTTATGCTGGAAAATTAACAATTGTTGATGCAGTATTGTAGGTAATAATGCTGCATTGGTTACTTTAAATAACAAAAGTTCAGTTGCTTTTTTAGTAGCAACTAATGAAGAAATTGACAATGAAAACTTAGATGAATCATTCTAAAATTTCAGAAAAAATGTAGATGGATTAGCTTAGAATTTTATTTCAGATTATGATAGTGATTTAGAATACAAAAAGGAGGATATTTGCAAAGATTATGAGTTAATGTATGCAAATTAGTGGAAACATGTAAAAAGAATGAGAAACTAAAGATGGAAACTTCTACCATGAAGAATGTCAATCAAAATCTTGAGAAAAAGTTGTTATTTACAATAGTTGAGCTTGATGAAACAAAGTTGAAGCTGCTCAATATTGAAAAAGGAATAAGGATGTTAGAAGATTGGTAAGATCAAGGAGACCTTTAAGGTGTTGGTTACAAGGGTGAATGTCCTAAGTTGAATTATGAGCAAAATGGTGAAGTTAGATTTGTCAAAGAAGCAAGATCAAGTAAGCAAGAAGAAATACCAAAAGGAAGCAGAAAGTTCGTTCCTACATGTCACTTTTGTGGTGTAAAGGGTCATATAAGACCAAATTTCTACAGCCTATTACAAATGTTATTTCAAAGGGCTCAAAACAGAAAATCCCGACAATCTTTGAAGAATTTTTAGCAATAGCCAATATTATCAAAGCAAACTTAGGTTAGAAAAATTTGGCCTCACACATCAAAACAGACATGCAAGGGAATTAATACCACAAATTGTCCAGATCCACAATTAGTTGTTATTGGAAAAGAAACTGGCCAAACAAAGAACCAGTTAGTTTCTTCGGAGGAAGAAATCAATCAGATAGTTAATGATAGAGATAATGTGGCGAGGAATAAGGCCATGTTTGAATTTCTTCGAGGGGCACATAAATTGTGTGTTTTACATTTTTGAACTATATTGATGTTGTTTATTAAAAATAAAAAACAAAAAAAGGTTCGAAGGAGTTAATGTCTAGACATTTTGAGTTTTGATTTATGGTTTTACTAAGGTTTAGGTGTTTGGTGTGTGTTTGGCTTTTTTCCTTAATTGCTCAATAGTAGATTTGATGTGAAAATGAGGCTTGGGTTAATGATTTTACAAAGTGATGTCAAGAAAATGTTGATGCTTGATTAGAGACCTATAAGAAGATTAGTTTTTATGAATTGGGTTTTCTAAATTTTATCTTGGTTTTTCTCTACATCATGGGTTGTATAAGTTTGGGCACAATATGCTTTCATATGATTTCTGTGAGAAGGAGAATGATTAAGTTTGATTATGATTCGTTGAATGCATTTTTAGGGGGTTTATGAATTTAATCAATTGTATGTGGATGGCTTTGATGTCAGTAATGACATGTTGGATAGTATTTTAACTGGTGGTAAATTGTCATCTTGGCTTTCTAGTACTTTACTATGTTCTTATGATTCTTCCGCTGCACCCATTGCTAATTTTTTTGCCTCCTTATTCATTGAGATTTATCGCATTGTAGGCATTCTTTGTTTTTGGCATCATTTTTGTCCTAAAGGGGAGAAGCTTGGATGATAGTTGGGTAATTTGTTTGCTTGGGATTATTGCTTCTATTATTGTTTCTCTGGATATTTGAAAGTTATTTGAAAATCAATGTTCAATTAAGGTGGAGTATCCAATTCTCTTATTAAAAGGAAGTTCGTATATGTGGCAGATGATGCCAGAAAGGGGGAGATTGTAAAGATATGTGTTATGATATCTTATAATTAATTTTGAGCATTATTTATAATTGGATATAGTTGGATATATTTGGAAGTTTACCTTAGTTGCAACTGTTGAAGATAAAATTACATGAAGGGTAAAATCCTAGTGAAGATAGGATTTATTATATGGGATAAAATCACCATATCTTAATAAAAACAATGTACAGATTTTTTGGTGATTTTGTAGCTATCTTTGGAAGCTTATTTTGGTGATAATGGTTATCTAAGGTAGCTGAATTTGTATGGATTTGATTGACTATTTTGAAGCTGCATTTCTGCTAGGTTTAATGTGATTTTCTGGACTAAATGTGTGTTATTTTGTAAGGGAAAAAACTGGCAAAAAATGAACTAATTTGTGCAACTTTGTTTCTTTATTTTTGTGTGAGCCATTACATGCTCTATTATGCACATATAGGTTAATAATTAGGCTGCTACTCCATCGTTTTTGTAAGGAAAAAACAAAAATTATTTGTGTCAAGTGTGTAGATGTATTTTGTGATGTTTCGATGATGAAACATATATCAAATTGATGATTTGTGTGGCTGCATTTTCTTGACCAGTGGCCTAAAATTTTTATCTGTCCAAATATTGTTTTTGTATGAAAAACCTCTAGCAGATTGTGGATGGTTACAGCTTTTTTGTTTATGATGTTTCGATGATGAAACGTTTGTTCGTTTGTTGAGTTTTCATGACTACTGTGTATGTGATGCTTCAATGACAATATTGAAGGTTCACAGCAGATTTCTTGGTGGATAACTTTCCATTCTTTCATTGACGAAGCTGCATTGTTAAGGGAGTTGTTTTCTTATCTTAAGTGTCTTTGTTTATGTCCTTATTGTTTAAATCAATTGAGTTGTTTATTTCTCATCTTTATTATCAAACATTGTTGAGAGAATCTTCTATTGAGGTTAGTACGAGGTTGTCATGTTATTAAGCGAGATTTATTTTCACAAGTTGTGAGGACAAGGGATAGTGTCAAGGTTTAGGTGAGTCAACTCTACAATACCTTGAGTAAAACTACCATATCATAAGTGAAAGTTGTTTAAGCTGGGTGAGGGCCCCGTAGACGTAGGTAAGGTGTGCTGAATTGCGTTACCCAATTAAGGGTGTTGATTTGTTTAATTTAGTGTATATTTTTCTGTTTTTTTTGTGCTAAAAAATTAACAGTTGCTGACACAATTGCTTTATATTAAGTAACTAACAAATACAATTACAAGCAGTTGTGGTGGAACCTAATTTTCCAAAACCATATCCTTCAGATTTTACAATTGGTATCAGAGAGAGGTTCGCCGAATCAAAACTTGATACGTCAAGTTGGTGAAGATCTGCATTTCACAATTATGGCTACTAAAAAAGGGGAATTAATCACTAGGGCACCGTTGTTAGATAGTTCAAATTATCCTACTTAGAAATTAAGAATGAAAGTATTATTGGGTGGTCATGTTATTGGGTGTGATTTACTTTCACGAATTGTGAGGAAGAGGGATAGTGTCAAAGTTTCGTTGAGTTAGCTCTGTAATTTCTTGAGTAAAACTATTATATCATAAGTGAAAGTTGTTTAAGTTGGGTGAGGATCCTGTAGATGTAGGTAAGGTATGTCAAATTGCATTACCAAATCTCGAATGTTAATTTTTTTAATTTTGCGTTTATTTTCTTTTTTTGTTAGCCCCCTGTGGTAATGTCATATGGTGTTTAACGGCTCAGAAGACTCCACCATTTTGAAATAGTTGGATTGATCAACAGGCAGTGTAGGCTCATGACCTGAAGCTTCGAGCTCCATACTAGTCATGGAATGTAAGGTCCACCATGGTCCGACTTCTCCATACATTCCTGATCTTCACTTTAGTGTGTCATTCACACATCTTTCTATGTCCACCGGGTTGGAAAAGTCATTGAATTAGACTATTTGGTTCACTTTGACGTCTAGAGGAAGCAAGCCTTAATGAGCCAGTCGAAAGTGGCCCAACAATTTTCTCCATAAGGCATCAAAAAAAAAATTGAAGATGCTCTAAGATACACATAATGACTTGGGGGTGCAAAAGGGACCATGTTCAAAGCTGTTTCGACATAAACACCAATGCTAGAAAATTAATAGATGCTGACACGGTTGCTTTATATCAAGCAATTGACAGATACAATTGCAAGTAAGTGTGGCAGAACCAGATTTTGCAAAACCACATCCTTCAAATTTTACAATGTCTTTCTTCAATTCATAACCTTTGGAAGCTTTTCTTAAAATTAGATTATAACTTGTAGATTCTGAATATAAAATTGAATTGATTGATTTGATTTTCAACCTCAAAACTTAATTTGTTTGTCTTTTCGTTTAATGTCACAATGATAGGTTTAGATTTATATTTCAAAGGCCTAAAATGTCCATGCTACCGCTACAACCAACTTCCGTTTAGAAAAATCAACATCGAACTCAGAATTGCTCCGGTTCTTGATAGGACATAAATTCTTTTTTTAAATTTATAATCAAAATTTTGGTTTGCCAACAACTTTTAGATCTATTTCCTATTTGACAAAAAAGCAATATAAAAAAACTATAGACCTATATCTTGTATAATGTTATTTATAATGTTACAACAAAGATGTTCATTAATAAGCTAAAGCCAATAGTTGAGTAGATAACTAATTCTTCATAGGGAGCTTTTATAATAGGTAGATCTATTGAATACTACATCATACTAGTGTAGGAGCCATTCAAAGGATACAATAGGAGGAATACACTAAAAAATTGTATTATCAAGATAGATTTTCAAAAACCATTTGACTTATTAGATAGGAATTTTCTATTAAACACCTTGTAGGCTATTAGGGTACCTTAATTACTCATAAATTGGATAGCTCAATAAGTTACCACTATTTTTTATGGGTACTAGTTAATGGAGAGCCTATAAGATTGATTAAAGGAGCAATGAGATTAAGGAAACGAGACTCCAGATTAAGGAAAAGAGACTCTTTGTCCCCTTATCTATTTACCCTTACCATGGAATTGTTAATTAGGATGATCAGGAACTTATCTTAGAAAGGGAAAATCAAATTTCATTACAAGTGCAGGGCCTAAAAGACAGTATCACTATCCTTTATAGATGATCTTATGTTATTTTCCAAAATAGATCATAATTCAATGTCAACATTAATAAGAACATTGGATTCCTTTAGAGCCCTTTTAAGCTTATCCATGAACAAGGACAAGAGCCAACTCTTAATGCCAAGAGGTAAAAGACACAAACTAACACATTGGCTTGCGTAATAAGTCTAAATTGGAGCATACCACTAATCATATACCTAGTAATACCTATTACCACCAAAAGGCTTTTTGTTATTAAACTTAAGCCACTATTGGAGAGGATCCAAGGTGGACGTACAAGCTAGAAAAGTGGGCATTTGTCTACAGCAAGGAGAATTTAGTTAGTGAAATTAGCATTGAGAAATCTCTATGTTTATCAAACTTCACATTTGTGATATGCCTACCTTGTCTAAATTAGAGCAAGCCACCAATATATTATTAGTATTTCTTATGTTTTCACTAAATATTTTTTTTGCATTAGAACATTGTAAGTTAGCTTGGTACTATATATGCCATTTATTAATTAAAATATTAAGAAAAATGATTATTTTAATGAGAATGCCAAAATGTCACTTATAGTTAAACACTCAATTCCTCTAACTTCAACACAAATTCACATTTTAATCTTTAATTCCAAAATTGAAATCCAAATGCCTAATTCCTATATTGAAACATAAAGCACATTTGATACAATTTTTGTGGCTAGCCCCTAATTCAGCTAATGCCTTTTTAATTGATAGGCTATTAACTAAATAAGGGAAAGGAAACTCCTTAGCTTCTTAAGGTTCTTGTGTATTTCATTCTCAAGGATGCCTGAACACTCCTTACAAAGGGTCATAATGGATAGTTCCTCTAACTTCCTTTTGTTTGATAGCAGCTTCTTAAAAAATCTAGCATACTTTAGCATCTACAAAAGAATCTCAACAAAAGGTAAGTTAATATATAGTTTTTAAAGAGTTTTAGGGACTTACCAATTGTTCGTATATATGATCCTTCTTCAGTTTTGCTAGATATAAGATAGAAGGATTTCTTTCTTATCTTATTCTCTGTTCTTTTCTTTTTGTTCAATCTTCTCATTCTAAACCTGATTCTTCTCTAGCTACAACTACGCTATGCACTTGCGTAATTTAATTATTGATATAGAATCCACCAATGAAGTTGTTGGCACCCTTGTCAGGGACTATAATGTTAGGAAAGTTAATCTAACCATTATTTTTTATTTATTTTATTTTATTTTTATTGTATTTTATTGTATTTTTGGCTTATTCAGTTAATTACCTTTTGAACTTTGCCACTTTAACTTTGTATTTATGACTTATTGTTAGGATATTGAGATTTAAGGCTAGATCCACAACTTACGGTGGATGGATGGATGGAGTAATCAGTATTCTTATAGGAGCTATGAAATGTCATCATAATATGTAACATCACCATATTGGAAATAACTATTTCCTAAAATGTTTTTGAAAGCTCAATCAATGTCCAGGTAGTGTTGTGATATTTGTAGGGGTAATTATTACAGTCATGAATGTTAGGCACCTAACTATATGTGGGAGCAACCAAACATGTATAATCAACCTGAAGGTGCATCATATAAGAATACGTATAATTTATAATGGAGCAAAACTTACACATATGAATGGAATGACTATGCTTTAACTGAATATGTACAACAAAAGCAACAATACAAAAGTATTACAAATAAACTAATAGAATACCTTTCCAATCGTGTAACTAGCCAACGTGAATTCAAGTAGAGATTTTCCTAACCTAAATATAGTAAGTATAATTCCTCATACTATCTGAGCTTCCTAACATCTCAGAGTGGATGAAGGTTGATTTTAGGAATAAAGATAAATTTGAAGAAGGCGAGGAGCTAGCTATTGCTTTGGAAGATATGATGGCCATATTTTTTCCAGAATAAAAATGAGGCATAAGAGTATAGAGGTTCATATCCATAACATGGTGAATTGGGTTAATCAACTGGTGCAAATATTATCTGGTGAACTATATGGGAGTTTATCTAGTACTATTGAAACATATCGTAATGACAGTGTAATGGTGGGCACCCTTAGGAGTGAAAAAGAGCTTCCAGAAGAAGGATAAGAAGAGGTAGTAAAGAAATGGCAAGAGAAAATTGAAAAAGAATAAGAGCCAGAAACCTTTGTCCATGAAGAGGAAGAAGCAGAAGAAGAAGAGTGGACAAAGATGGTTAAGGAAAAACTGGCAGAGGAATCAAATAAGAAAACTACTAATGAAGTATTGGTAGCCACCTTAAGTACTTTGGGTTCCCACTTCCTTCATAACATATTGCTTTTGTCAACCGAAGATTTAGGGAGTTTTATTATTTTCTATTTTATTAACAATTTGTCATTAAAAAGGTCATTAATGCATGTGATTGGATTTATTAATTTGATAAATTATGTCCTTTTGATTATCTTATAACATTTTTCTTGTTCAAAAGCTATGAAACTCCTATATGGAGAAATGGGTGAAAGCAAGTCATTAATCATAGACCCAGGATGATTGTAAACATGCAAGATATGTCTAGCTAACAATGTTAAACAAGCATTGATTAGGAGGCAACCCAAAAATTATGATAGATTTTTTACGTTATTTTATTTTCATATGACTTAGTTATTTTTGTTATTTCATTTTATTTTTGGTTATTTTATCCCTTGTCAATTATATTTTTACAAGGATGGATATACCTTGTATCAGATGGATTCCTTATTAAAATCAAAATCTGAACATCTTATTACTCATGAAAGTACCAAAATCCCTCCACTTTTTCATTTTTTATTTCTATATGCTTATATTGTATAAATTGACAACAATGTATAATTTTAAGTGTAAAGATGGGATTATGATTTTATCAAGCTTATTATAATCTTTGTTATTGAATTTTATTAACTAATATCTTGAATTAGTTTAAATATGTCCATAGATACTTTATATGATTATTGAATATTGATTTGAATTAATATAACTACAATAGAGTGGATAATCTGCAGCGATTTCTTTAGCAATAAAGAAAAAATCATCGCCTAAAGGTAGTTATTTGTGATGAAAAACAAAGATGTCACAAAAAGGCAAACATTTAGTGATTCAATGATTAATCTACCTCCAAATCACCCATTTCATGATGTTCCTTTGAGTTCATTGCAGAAGTACAATTTTTTGCCACTGTTAGACAATTTCATCGCTAAACGTTGCACTTTTCATAACAGATTGTATGTTTCATCAGAAATGCGGTATAGTTTACCAACGATTAGCTTAATCATCAATGTATGTAAAGCATAGTGAACACTTTACACCACAATAATTGTTTTCGTCAGTAATTTCATCAAAGATGTGTGACGATTTTAGAAATGTCCCCAAAGACCAAATAAAGGTTAGCAACGATTAACTAAAACGTCATGAAATCTAGTGTTTATGGAAAAAATGACATTTTATCACTTATGAAACCTAATATCGACTTTCTCCTCTAACATCCTCCTCTCTCACACCTTTGCAGCCTCCTCCACCGTTTATTTCCCCTTTCCAGCCTCCTCTCTCGAGTTTCCAATCTCCTCCACTGTCATGCTCTCTAGCAGTTCCACCGTCCTCTGGTGACCTCCTCTCTTGCGTCTCGAGCCTCCTCCAATGTTCTCTTGGTGGTTCCAGCTCCTCCTTACGTTTCTAGCCTCCTCATCGTGTTTATAACACCACACACTTTGAGCCCTTTTTGTATTGGTCTATACTTGGAGATACTACTATATATTGACATATACATGGTTATACATGAGTTAAAAATGTATTTGAATCCTTTCGGTATTTATGTTAGTGATATATAATGTTATAAGCCCTTACATGAACTTAGAGTTCGTCGATATACGAAATCTTAGAGATTTATGACGTATAAGCTTCTAAATGTATAAAATCGACTCCATTGGATGGATATGGCTATGGTGGTCAAGTTAAATGTGTTCTAATGTCTTAGGGGTGATTAAACATGATTTATAGACTTACTGGACACTTAGAAAGCCTAATTTGAAGAGTTGTACATAAGGGCTTATTTACAACCTATTAAAAGTTAAGGGACTTAAATGTAATTTTTCAATTCTTAGAGGACCAATATGTAATTTTATAAAGTTATAAGGGGATTAGTTATAATTCGCAAAATTTTGGGGACCAAAATGAAAATAAAATTTTTGATTATTCTTAAAATTGGGCTTAATTGCAAATTTAGGAAAGTTTGGAGGGTATAATGGTAATTTCACATAAGGTAAGAGCAAAAGCGTAAATTTACTATGTTTGGTCAAATAAGAGTTAAATTCTAGACCCTTCTCCTTCTTACGGCCGTGCACCTCACCATTAGAATTTAAAAGCACTTTGTTTTAATTAAAAGAAAGGAGAAGAGAGGAGGAGGAGAAGAAGAATTTTCGGTCATCATCAAATTTCCACCATCCTTTTGATTCTCTAACCAAAACCAAGGTGTTCTAAGGTAATTTGGGGCCAAGGAACTCAAATCTATCATTAGATTTGAGAAATTCCCAAAGGATTTTAAGATATCACCAAAGAAAAGTTTAGGTAAATTTTGTCTCATCTCTCTCTACATTATGATTTTGAGTTTGATGTTAAGATACGTTGTTCTCCATGCTTGACTATGCATGATACATAGTTTAGATGAATAAAATAAGTCATGGAGAAGCTTCTTTAAGCCAAAACTGAAATGTCCCCTATTCGGTGAAAGTTGGTGAAATTATGAATATCTTTTGAAATCGATGGTTTAAATGAATTCTATGATGTTAATTGTGTATTTATAATGTGAATTGATGATAAAAAATAAGGAAGAAATACATTAGAAGGAGGCTTTCAAGTTTATTCCTTTAGGTGTTTCATAAAATGCCTAAGTGAACTTGGCTTAAGATTTAAGGATTATGATGGTGTGTATTGAAAAGCGGCTTTCATATTTCCTTAAAGTAAACTTTAATTGTTGCTTAGATTGATGAGTAGTGGCCTACTATGGTTGGATTAAAATGTACTTAATTATGCTTGGGAATCTGTAGGTATTGTATCAAGACATTACATGCCTTGGAAAAATGCAAAAGAAAGCTTATATGAATAATAAGGGAAGTAACCATATAAGAAGCTTCATGGCCGAATCCTATAGATTAAAAATTATGATATTGTGTTTTATACACTTATCTGATGGTGTGTAAATATGAGATATATGTTTGAGTAGTAAATACATTACATTTACATGTATAAAGGCTTGGGAGCTGTGAATCAAGGAGCTCATACCGAGGGTTATTGAAATCAAAGGAGTGTACACCTTCTTTTGAAGTGAGTTGGGGAAAACAAATATCTCAAATAGGATTAAGACATCCTCAGACATGCATGATGACTTGTATGTGAATTTTGAACCTAGGTAATGTATAGTAGAATTTTAATCTCAAATATATGCTACTATTCTTATATTTTAATAAATGGCATTGTTTTAAATAACTCTTTGCACTTGGACTGAAACTGATATTTTTGTTACGTATGTTGAGAAATAATATTGTTTTCACCAAACATCTACTTGAAGCTAAAAGAACAATGTTTTATTTTCTGAAAAACTACATTTTAAAACCACTTTGCACTTGGAGTGTAAAAGATGAATTTTTTTGCATGAAATAATGTTTTGGAACTTACATATGTATAACCAGGTCATGTATGTTGTATGTATGTATAATGATAGCGTGTAAATCTAGCATGTTTTAGTTCCTAATTCTATGCTTATTTGGTGATTTATTGTGCTTAAATGTGAGC
>JAOSBO010006466.1:0-13363 GCA_027563915.1 Erythroxylum rotundifolium
GCTTGATCTGTGGCACCATTAAGAATGAGAGTGTGCAAGAGTTGTGAGATTAAAGGAGTTGAGTCTAAAGCCGCCTTTTTTACCAACAGACATCTTATACCATCGCTAAATTTGCTGGGATGATTTCCCTCCATATTTAACGATGGATGTTAACGTCACTAAGAAAAAATTTTCCCATCAATTTTACCAACAAAAATCAATTTGCAGTCAGTAACTTGTAACGGTATATTTTTTGTGGGTAATTTTCCGTCACTAAAGCCGCCTTCCTTATCGATAGACATCTTACACCATCGCTAAATTCCATTGTTGAATTTTCCAAGATGATTTCCATCGATATTTAAAGATGGATGTTAGTATCGTCGCTAAATGAAAATTTCCCATCAATTTTACCAAAGGAAATGTACTTTCTGTCGGTAATTTGCAACAGTATATTTTTCGTCGGTAATTTTCTGTCGCTAATTCTTGCTTTTCTTGTAGTGCACAATCTACTAACCTATCCGCATTCTTTACCAACGGACGTCTTATACCATCGCTAAATTTGTTGGGATGATTTCCGTCTTTATTTAGTGACTGATGCTAGTACCGTCGCTAAATGAAAATTTTCCTGGCAACTTTACTAACAGAAATGGACTTTCCTTCGATAATTTGCAGCGGTATATTTTTCGTCGGTAATTTTTCGTCGCTAATTCTTGCTTTTCTTGAAGTGCACAATCTACTAACCTATCGGTTTTGCCACAACCAAATACTTGGGTTTTACCCTCGGATATGGTGCACTTAAAGGTCTGCTTGATCTGTGGCACCATTAAGAAAGAGAGTCCGCCAAAGTTGTGACATTAAAGGAGTTCAGTCTAAAGCCGCCTTCTTTACCGATGGACATCTTATACCGCCCCTAAATTCCATTGCTAAATTTGTCGGGATGATTTCCATCCACATTTAGGAACGGATGTTAGTATCGTCACTAAACGAAAAATTTTGCATCAAGTTTACCGACGGAAATCAATTTTTTGTCGGTAATTTGTAATGGTATATTTTTGGTCGGTAATTTTGTGTCACTAAAGTCACCTTCTTTACCGACGAATATCTTATACCATCGCTCAATTCCATCACGAAATTTTTCAGGATGATTTTCGTTCATATTTAGTGACGAATGTTAGTATCGTCGCAAAACAGAAATATTCCCGCCAACTTTAACAACGAAAATTGACTTTCCGTCGGTAATTTGCAACGGTAGGTTTGCTGTTGGTAATTTTCCCTCGCTAATTCCTTCTTTTCTGGTAGTGCATAATCTGCTAACCTATCATTTTTGCCACTACCCAATACTTGGGCTTTACCCTCGGATTGGGTGCACATAACAGTCTACTTGATCTGTGGCACCATTAAGAATGAGAGTGTGCAAGAGTTGTGAGATTAAAGGAGTTGAGTCTAAAGCTGCCTTCTTTGCTGACGTACATCTTATACCATCGCTAAATTCCATTGTTAAATTTTTCGGGATGATTTACCTCCATATTTAGCGGCGGATGTTAGTACCATTGCTAAACGAAAATTTTCCCATCAACTTTACCAACGGAAATTGATTTTCCGTCCGTAATTTGTAATGGTATATTTTTTGTCGGTAATTTTTTGTCACTAAAGTCGCCTTCTTTACCAACGGAAATATTATACCATCGCTAAATTCCATCGCTGAATTTTCCAAGATGATTTTCGTCCATATTTAGTGACGGATGTTAGTACCGTTGCAAAACAAAAATTTTCCTATCAACTTTACCAATAGAAATTGACTTTTTGTTGATAATTTGCAATGGAATATTTTTCGTAGGTAATTTTTCGCCGCTGGTTCTTGCTTTTCTTGTAGTGTATAATCTGCTAACCTATCATTTTTGCCACAACCCAATACTTGGGCTTTACCTTTAAATTGAGTGCACTTAACAGTCTGCTTGATCTGTGGTACAATTAAGAATGAGAGTGTGCAAGAGTTGTGAGATTAAAGGAGTTGAGTCTAAAGCGACATTCTTTGTCGACAAACATCTTATACCATCGCTAAATTTTTCGGGATGATTTCCCTCCATATTTAGCGATGAATGTTAGTACCATCGCTAAATGAAAAATTACCCATCAACTTTACCATCGAAAATGGACTTTCCATCGGTAATTTGCAACGGTATATTTTTAGTTGGTAATTTTCAGTCCCTAATTCTTTGTTTTCTTATAGTGCGTAATCTCCTAACCTATCCTGCCATGGCCCAATACTTGGGCTTTACCCTCAGATTGGGTGCACTTAACAGTCTGCTTGATTTGTGGCACTATTAAGAATGATAGTGTGTAAGAGTTGTGAGATTAAAGGAGATGAGTCTAAAGTTGCCTTCTTTACCGACGGGCATCTTATATCATCTCTAAATTCCATCGCTGAATTTTCCAGGATCATTTCCCTCCATATTTACCGACGGACATCTTATACCATTGGTAAATTCCATGGTTAAATTTGCCAGGATGATTTCCCTCCATATTTAGCGACGGATGCTAGTACATCCGTCGTTGAACGAAAAATTTTCCATCAACTTTACCAACGGAAATCGATTTTCTGTAGGTAATTTGCAACGGCATATTTTCCGTCAATAATTTTCCATCACTAAAGTCGCCTTCTTTACCGACGAACATCTTGTACCGCCACTAAATTCCATCGCTAAATTTGCGGGGAAGATTTCTGTCGATATTTAGTTACAGATGTTAGTACCATCGTTAAACGAAAAATTTCCTGTCAACTTTACCAACGAAAATGGATTTTCTATCGGTAATTTGCAATGGTATATTTGAAGTC
This sequence comes from Erythroxylum rotundifolium, assembly GCA_027563915.1. Classification (NCBI taxonomy): domain Eukaryota; kingdom Viridiplantae; phylum Streptophyta; class Magnoliopsida; order Malpighiales; family Erythroxylaceae; genus Erythroxylum; species Erythroxylum rotundifolium. Next base: position 2,816 of record JAOSBO010006466.1, read on the forward strand.
TGCAGTTTTTCGTCACTAATTTTTGCTTTTCATGTAGTGCATAATCTGCTAACCTATCATTTTTGCCACAACCCAATACTTGGGCATTACACTCAGATTGGGTGCACTTAACCGTCGCTAAACGAAAAATTTCCCATCAACTTTAGCAATGGGATTGGACTTTCCGTCGGTAATTTACAATGGTGCATTTTTCGATGCTAATTCTTGCTTTTCTTGTAGTGCATAATCTGCCAACCTATCGTTTTTGCCACAGCCTAATACTTAGGTTTTACCCTCGTATTGGGTGCACTTAACAGTCTGGTTGATCTATGGTGTCATTAAGAATGAGAGTGTGCAAGAGTTGTGAGATTATAGTAGGTAAGTCTAAAGCCACCTTCTCTACCAACGGACACCTTATACCATTGCAAAATTCCATTGCTAAAATTGTCGGGACGATTTGCCTCCATATTTAGGGACAAATGTTAGTACCGTCGCTAAACAAAATTTTTCCCATCAACTTTACCAACGGAAATCAATTTTTCGTCGGTAATTTGTAACGGTATATTTTTTATCGGTAAGCTTCCATTACTAAAGCCACCTTCTTTACCGACGGGCATCTTAGACTATCGCTAAATTTTCTGGGATGATTTCCATCCATATTTAGTGAAGGATGTTAGTATCATCCCTAAACAAAAATTTTCCCGTTAACTTTACCAACAGAAATGGACTTTGTGTCGGTAATTTCCAACGGTATATTTTTCATCAGTAATTTTCCATCGCTAATTCTTCCTTTTCTTTTATTGCATAATCTGATAACCTATCATTTTTTCCATGTCCCTGTACTTGGGCTTTGCCCTCGGATTGGGTGCACTTAACAGTCTACTTGATCTGTGGCACCATTAAGGATGAGAGTGTGCAACAGTTGTGAGATTAGAGGAGTTGAGTCTAAAGTCGCTTTCTTTACCGACAGACATCTTATACCACCGCTAAGTTTGCCGGGATGATTTCTCTCCATATTTAGCGACGAATGTTATTACCGTCATTAAACAAAAATTTTCCCATCAACTTTATCAAGGGAAATCGATTTTTCGTGGGTAATTTTTAACCGTATATTTTTCGTCGGTAAATTGGAACGGTATATTTTTCGTTGGTAATTTTCTGTCACTAATTTTTGCTTTTCTTGTAGTGCATAATTTGCTAACCTATCATTTTTTCCACGGCTCAATATTTAGGCTTCACCCTTAGATTGGGTGCACTTAACAGTCTACTTGATCTGTGGCACCATTAAGAATCAGAGTGTGCAAGGGTTATGAGATTAAGGGAGTCGAGTCTAAACCCGCCTTCTTTACCGACGGACATCTTATACCATCGCTAAATTCCATCGCTAAATTTGCTAGGATGATTTCCCTCCATGTTTAGCGACGAATGTTAGTGCCGTCGCTAAACGATAGTTTTCCCTACAACTTTACCAAGGAAAATCGATATTTTGTTGTTAATTTGTAACGGTATATTTTTTGCCGATAATTTTTCGTTGCTAATTCCTGCTTTTATTTTAGTGCATAATCTACTAACCTATCATTTTTGCCACGACCCAATACTTGGGCCTTACGCTCAAATTAGGTGCACTTAACAGTCTGCTTGATCTGTGGCACCGTTAAGAATGAGGGTATGCAAGAGTTGGCAGATTGAAGGAGTTGAGTCTAAAGTCGCATTCCTTACCGAGGGATATCTAATACCATCGCTAAATTTGCTGGCATGATTTCTATCCATATTTAGCGAAGTATGTTAGTACCGTCGCTAACGAAAAATTTCCCATCAACTTTACCAATGGAACTGGACTTTCTGTTGGTAACTTGTGATAGTATATTTTTCGTCAGCAACTTTCCATCGCTAATTCTTGCTTTTCCTGTAGTGCATAATCTGCTAACCTATCATTTTTACTATGGCCCAATACTTGGGCTTTATCCTCAGATTGGGTGCACTTAACAGTCTGCTTGATCTGTGGCACCATTAAGAATCAGAGTGTTTAAGAGTTGTGACATTAAAGGAGTTGAGTCCAAAGCCGCTTTCTTTACCGACGGACATCTTTTACTATCGCTAAATTCCATCGCTAAATTTGCCTGGATGATTTCCCTCCATATTTAGCGACAGATGTTAGTACCATCAATAAACGAAAATTTTCCCAACAACTTTGCCAATGGAAATCAATTTTTTGTCGTTAATTTGTAACAGTATAATTTTTCTCGGTAATTTTCCATCACTAAAGCCGCCTTCTTTACTGACAGACATCTTATAGCATCGTTAAATTCCATCACCAAATTTTCCGAGATGATTTTCGTCCATGTTTAGTGACGGATGTTAGTACCGGTGCTAAATGAAAATTTTCCTGTCTACTTTGCCAACAAAAATGGACTTTTCGTCGATAATTTTCAATGGTATATTTTTCATTGGTAATTTTTCGTTGCTAATTCTATCTTTTCTAGTAGTGCATAATCTGCTAACTTATCATTTTTGCCACGGCCCAATACTTGGGCTTTACCCTTGGATTAGGCATACTTAACAGTCTGCTTGATCTGTGCAACCATTAAGAATGAGAGTGTCCAAGAGTTGTGAGATTAAAGGCGTTGAGTCTAAAGCTGCCTTCTTTACCGACGGATCTCTTATACCATTGCTAAATTCCATCGTTAATTTTTTAGGATAATTTCCCCCCATATTTAGCGACGGATCTTAGTACTTTTGCTAAACAAAAATTTTCCAAACAACTTCACCAATGGAAATTGATTTTTCGTCAGTAATTTGTAACGGTATATTTTTCGTTGCTAATTTTCCGTCACTTAAGTCACCTTCTTTACCGATAGACATCTAATACCATCACTAAATTCCATTGCTGAATTTGCCGGGATGATTTGCCCCCATATTTAGTGATGGATGTTAGTACCATCACTAAACGAAAATTTTCCCTTCAACTTTACCAATAAAAATGAACTTTTATAGGTAATTTGTAACGGTATATTTTTCTGTCGATAATTTTTCATCGCTAATTCTTGCTTTTCTTGCAGTACATAATTTGCTAACCTATAGTTTTTGTCACGGCCCTGTGCTTGGGCTTTACCCTTGGATTGGGCACACTTAATAGTCTGCTTAATCTGCGGCATCATTAAGAATGAGAGTGTGCAAGAGTTGTGAGAATAAAGCAGTTCAGTCTAAAGCTGCCTTCTTTATCGAAAGGCATCATATACCATTGCTAAATTCCATTGCCAAATTTTCCGGGATGATTTCCCTCCGTATTTAGCCATGGATGTTAGTACCGTCGCTAAACGAAAATTTTCCCATCAACTTTACCAATGAAAATCGATTTTTCATTGATAATTTGTAACTGTATATTTTTTACCGGCAATTTTCAATCACTAAAGCTGCCTTCTCTTCTAACAGAAATCTTATACCATTGTTAAATTCGATTGCTGAATTTTCCGGGTTGATTTCCAATAATATTTAGTGACGGATGTTACTACCGTCGCTAAACGTAAACATTCCCATCAACTTTACCAACAAAAATGGACTTTCGGTCTGTAATTTGCATCGGTATATTTTTCGTCAGTAACTTTTTTGTCGGTAATCCTTATTTTTCTTATAGTGCATAATCTACTAACCTATCGTTTTTGCCGAGGCCCAATATTTAGGCTTTACCCTCAGATTGGGTGCACTTAACTTTCTGCTTGATTTGTGGCGCCATTAAGAATGAGAGTGTACAAGAGTTGTGAGATTAAAGGAGTTGAGTCTAAAGCTGCCTTCCTTACCGACGGACATCCTATATCATCGCTAAATTTCTTCGCTGAATTTATTGGGATGATTCCCGTCCATATTTAGTAACTGATGTTAGAACAATCGCTAAATGAAAAATTTCCCTTCAACTTTACCAACTAAAACGGACTTTCCATCAGTAATTTGCAACGGTATATTTTTCGTCGGTAATTTTCCACCGCTAATTCTTAGTTTTTTTGTACTGCATAATCTGCTAACCAATCATTTTTGCCACAACCCAATACTTCGGCTTTACCCTCGGATTAGGTGCACTTAACAGTTTGCTTGATATGTGGCACCATTAAGAGGGAGAGTGTGGAAGAGTTGTGAGATTAAAGGAGTTGAGTCTAAAGCCGCCTTCTTTATCGACGGACTTCTTGTACCATCACTAAATTTGCCGGGATGATTTCCCTCTATATTTAACGACGGATGTTAGTATCTTCACTAAACAAAAGTTTTCCCATCAACTCTACGATTGAAAATCAATTTTTTGTGATTAATTTGTAACGGTATATTTTTTGTTGATAATTTTTTGTCACTGAAGTCGCCTTGTTTATCGACGAACATCTTGTACCATCGCTAAATTCTATTGCTGAATTTACCGGGATGATTTCCGTCCATATTAAGTGACGGATGTTAGTACTGTCACTAAATGAAAATTTTCCCATCAATTTTACCAACGGAAATGGACTTTTCATCGGTAATTTGCAACGGTATATTTTCCATCGGTTGTTTTTCGTCGCTAATTCTTGCTTTTCTTGTACTGCATAATCTGCTAACCTATCATTTTTTCCACGACCCATTACTTGGGATTTACCCTCAGATTGGGTGCACTTAGTAGTCTGCTTGATCTGTGGCACCATTAAGAATGAGAGTGTGAAAGAGTTGTGAGATTAAAGGGGTTGAGTCAAAAGCTGCCTTCATTACCAACGGACACCTTATACCATCGCAAAATTCCATCACTAAATTTTTCGAGATGATTTCCCTTCATATTTAGTGATGGATCTTAGTACCGTCGCTGAATGAAAATTTTTCCATCAACTTTACTAACGAAAATCGATTTTCCACCGATAATTTGTAACGGTACAATTTTCGTCGGTAATTTTCTGTCACTAAAGCCTCCTTCTTTACCAAGAAAAATCTTATACCATCGCAGAATTTCCTAGGATGATTTCCATCCATTTTTAGTGACGGATGTTAGTACCCTCACTAGACCTTTCGTCAACTTTACCAACAGAAATGGACCTTTCATTGGTAACTTCCAATGGTATATTTTCTGTCAGTAATTTTCCATCGCTAATTCCTGCTTTTCTTGTAGAGCATAATCTACTATCCTATCATTTTTGCCATGGCCTAATACTTGGGCTTTACCCTCAGATTCGGTGCACTTAACAGTATGCTTGATCTGTGGCACCATTAAGAATGAGAGTGTGCAAGAGTTGTGAGATTAAAGGAGTTGAGTCTAAAGCCGCCTTCCATACCGACGGACATCATATACCTTCGCTAAATTTTTTGTGATGATTTCCCTCCATATTTAGTGAGGGATGTTAGTACTTTCGTTAAACAAAAAATTTCCCATCAACTTTACCAACGGAAATCAATTTTCCACTGGTAATTTGCAACGGTATAACTTTCGTCGATAATTTTCAGTCACTAAAGCCGCCTTCTTTACCAACAGATATCTTATACCATCACTAAATTTCCTGGGATGATTTTTGTCCCTATTTAGTGACGGATGATAGTACTGTAGCTAAAGGAAAATTTTCTTGTCAACTTTACCAATACAAATGAACTTTTCGTCGATAATTTGCAATGGTATATTTCCATCAGTAATTTTCCGTCGCTAATTCTTGGTTTTCTTGTAGAGCATAATTTTTTATCCTATCGTTTTTTCCATGGCCTAATACTTGGGCTTTACCCTCAGATTTGGTGCACTTAACAATATGCTTGATCTGTGGCACCATTAAGAATGAGAGTGTGCAAGAGTTGTGAGATTAAAGGAGTTGAGTATAAATTCGCCTTCTTTACCGACAAATCTTATACCATCGCTAATTCTTGGTTTTCTTGTAGTGCATAATCTGCTAACCTGTCATTTTTGCCATAGCCCAATACTTGGGCTTTGGACTTAGATTGGGTGCACTTAACAAATTGCTTGATCTGTGGCACCGTAAAGAATAAGAGGGTGCAAGACTTGTGAGATTAAAGGAGTTGACTCTAAAGCTGCCTTCTTTACCAGCGCTAAATTCCATTGCTAAATTTGCCAGGATGATTTACCTCCGTATTTAGTGATGGATGCTAGTATCGTCGCTAAACGAAAAATTTTCCAACAACTTCACCAACGGAAATCCATTTTCTGTCGGGAATTTGTAACGGTATATTTTTCATTGCTAATTTTCCGTAACTAAAGCTGCCTTCTTTACCGACAGACATCTTATACCATCGCTGAATTTGCAAGGATGATTTTTGTCCATATTTTGTGACGGATATTAGTACCGTCGCAAAAGGAAAAATTTCCCGTCAAATTTACCAACAGAAATGGACTTTTCGTCGGTAATTCACAAAGGTATATTTTCCATCAGTAATTTTCGTTCGCTAATTCCTACTTTTCTTGTAGTGCATAATCTACTAACCTATCTTTTTTGCCACGACCCAATACTTGAGCTTTACCCTCGGATTGGGTGCAGTTAAGAGTCTATTTGATCTGTGGCACCATTAAGAATGAGAGTGTGCAAGAGTTATGAGATTAAAGTAGATGAGTCTAAAGACGCCTTCTTTACCGACGAAGATCTTGTACCATCGCTAAATATGTCGGGATGATTTCTCTCTATATTTAGCGACGGATATTAGTACCGTCGCTAAACAAAAATTGTCCCGTCAACTTTGCCAGCGAAAATCGATTTTTCGTTTGTAATTTATAAAGTTATATTTTTCATCAATAATTTTCGGTCACTAAAGCCCCCTTCTTTACCGACGGACATCTTATACCACTGCTAAGTTTACCAGGATGATTTTTTCCATATTTAGTGATGGATATTAATACTGTCGCTAAACAAAAAATTTTCCCATCAACTTTACCAACAAAAATGGACTTTCTGTCAGTAATTAGTAATGGTATATTTTTTGTCGGTAATTTTCCGTCACTAATTCTTGCTTTTCTTATATTGCATAATTTCCAAACTTATCGTTTTTTCCACGGCCCATTAAAAATGAGAGTGTGTAAGAGTTGTGAGATTAAAGGAGTTGAGTCTAAAGCCACCTTCTTTACCGACGGACATCTTATACCATCGCTAAATTCCATCACTAAATTTTCCGGGATGATTTCCCTCCATATTTAGTGACAAACATTAGTACCATCACTAAACGAAAATTTTCTCGTTAACTTTACCGATGCAAATGGACTTTTCGTTGGTAATTTGGAATGGTATACTTTCCAATGGTAATTTTTTGTCGTTAATTCTTGCTTTTCTTGTGAGGCATAATCTGCTAACCTATCGTTTTTGCCACAGCCCAATACTTGGGCTCTACCCTTGGATTGGGTGCACTTAATAGTTTGCTTAATCTATCGCACCATTAAGAATGAGTGTGCAAGAGTTGTGAGATTAAAGGAGTTGAGTCTAAAGCCGCCTTCTTTACCGACGGGCATCTTATACCATCTCTAAATTCCATCGCCAAACTTGCCGGGACGATTTCAGTCCATATTTAGTGACACATGTTAGTACCGTCGCTAAACAAAAATTTTCCCGTCAACTTTACCAACGGGGATAGACTTTCAATTGGTAATTTACAATAGTATATTTTTCGTTAGTAATTTTCCATCGTTAATTCTTGCTTTTCTGCTAGTGCATAATCAGCTAATCTATCGTTGTTGCGACAGCCCAATACTTTGGTTTTACCTTCAGATTGGGTGCACTTAACAGTCTACTTGATTTATGGCACCATTAAGAATGAGAGTGTGCAAGAGTTGTGAAATTAAAGGAGTTGAGTCTAAAGCCGCCTTCTTTACCGATGGGCATCTTATTTCATCTCTAAATTCCTTCGCTAAATTTGTCAGGATAATTTCCCTCCATATTTAGCGACGGATGTGAGTACCATCGCTAAACAAAAATTGTCCTTTCAAGTTTACCAACGAAAATCGATTTTTCATCGGTAATTTGTAATGATATATTTTTCGTTAGTAATTTTCGGTCATTAAAGCCGCCTTCTTTAACGAAGGACATCATTTACCATGGCTAAATTTGTCGAGATGACTTTTGTCCATATTTAGTGACGCATATTAGTACCATCGTTAATCGAAAATTTTCTCATCAACTTTATCAACAGAAATGGACTTTCTGTGGGTAATTTGTGATGGTATATTTTCCGTCGGTAATTTTCTGTCCCTAATTCTTTCTTTTCTTGTAGTGCATAATTTGCTAACTTATCATTTTAGCCATAGCCCAATACTTGGGCTTTACCCTCGGATTGGGTGCACTTAACAGTTTGCTTGATCTGTGAGCATGCAATAGTTGTGAGATTAAAGGAGTTCAATCTAAAGCCGCCTTCTTTGCCGACAGACACCTTATACCATCACTAGATTCCTTCACTAAATTTGCCTGAATGATTTCCCTTGGTATTTAGCGACTGATGTTAGTATCGTCGCTAAACGAGAAATTTCCTATCAACATTACCAACGAAAATCAATTTTCCATCGCTAATTTGTATTGGGATATTTTTCGTTGTTAATTTTTTATCGCTAAAGCTGGCTTCTTTACCAATGCACATCTTATACCATCACTAAATTTTTCGGGATGATTTCCTTTCATATTTGTTGACGGATGTTAGTGCCGTTGCTAAACGAAAATTTTCTCGTCAACTTTACCAATGGAAATGAACTATCCGTCGGTAATTTGGAACGGTATATTTTTTGTCGCTAATTCTTGCTTTTCTTGTAAGTCATAATCTGCTAACCTATCATTTTTGCCATGGCCCAATACTTGGGCTTTACTCTCAGATTGGGTGCACTTAACATTCTGCTTGATCTATGGAACCATTAAGAATGAGAGTGTGCAAGAGATGTGAGATTAAAGGAGTTGAGTCTAAAGTCGCATTCTTTACCGAAGGACATCTTATACCATCACTAAATTTTTCGGGATGATTTCCCTCCATATTTAGCGACGGATGTTAGTATCGTAACTAAATGAAAATTTTCCCATAAACTTTAGCAACAGAAATGGACTTTCCGTCAGCAGTTTGCAACGATATATTTTCAGTTGGTAATTTTTTGTTGCTAATTCTTGTTTTTCTTGTAGTGCTTAATCTGCTAGCCTATCCTTTTTGCCAGGGCCCAACACATGAGCTTTACCCTTGGATTGGGTGCACTTAAGAGTCTGCTTGATTTGTGGCATCATAAAGAATGAGAGTGCGCAAGAGTTGTGAGATTAAAGGAGTTGAGTCTAAAGCTGCCTTCTTTACCGATGGATATCTTATACTATCGCTAAATTCCATTGCTAAATTTGTCGGGATGATTTCCCTCCATATTTAGAAACGAATGATAGTACCGTCACAAAGCGAAAATTTTCCTAACAACTATACCAACAGAAATTGATTTTTCGTCGGTAATTTGTAACGGTATATTTTTCGTTGCTAATTTTCCATCACTAAAGCCACCTTCTTTACCGACGGACATCTTATACCATCACTAAATTCCATCGCTGAATTTGCCGTGATGGTTTTCATCCATTTGTAGTGACGGATGTTAGTATCATCGCTAAATGAAAAATTTCCCGTGAACCTTACAAAAAAAAATGGACTTTTCATCGGTATTTTCCAACAATATATTTTCCGTCGGTAATTTTTCGTTGCTAATTCTTGGGTTTTTTGTAGTGCATAATCTGCTAACCTATCATTTTTTCCATAGCCCAATACTTGGGCTTTACCCTCGAATTAGGCACACTTAACAGTCTGCTTGATCTGTCCCACCATTAAGAATGAGACTGTGCAACAGTTGGGAGATTAAAGGAGTTGAGTCTAAAGCTGCCTTCTTTACCGACGGACATCTTATACCATCAATAAATTCCATCGCTTAATTTACTAGGATGATTTCCCTCCATATTTACCAACTGAAATCTATTTTCCTTCGATAATTCATAACAGTATATTTTTCGTCAATATTTTTTTGTGACTAAGGCCACCTTCCTTACCGATGGACATCTTATACCATCGCTAAATTCCATCGTTGAATTTGCTAGGATGATTTCCGTCCATATTTAGTGACGAATGTTAGTACCTTCTTTAAATGAAAATTTTCCCGTCAACTTTACCAACGAAAATGGACTTTCCGTCGGTAATTTGCAACGGTATATTTTTCGTCAGTAATTTTTCATTGCTAATTCTTGATTTTCTTGTGGTGCATAATCTGCTAACCTATCGTTTTCGCCACAGCCCAATATTAGGACTTTACCCTCGGATTGGGTGCACTTAATAGTTTGCTTAATCTTTGGCATCATTAAGAATGAGAGTGTGCAAGAGTTGTGAGATTAAAGGAGTTGAGTCTAAAGCCGCATTCATTACCAACAGACATCTTATACCATCGCTAAATTTGCCTAGATGTTTTCCCTCGATATTTAGCCACTGTTGCTAGTACTGTCGCTAAACGAAAATTTTCTCGTCAACTTTACCAATAGAAATGGACTTTCTGTTCGTAATTTCGAACGATATATTTTTCGTCGGTAATTTTTTATCACTAATTCTTACTTTTCTTATAGTGCATAATCTGCTAACCTATCCTTT
>JAOSBO010006476.1:0-13362 GCA_027563915.1 Erythroxylum rotundifolium
AAAAGTCATATTTTTCATAACAATTTCATTTATTAACCAATATACCGGGAAATGTCATGAATGCATGTACAATCATTTTTCATGTGCAAAATTTACTATTCACATGTATGCGGATGTTAAATTATGCATGAACATGTAAAGGCATTTCTAAACGCCCATGGACCACTCAAAATTACTATTTTACCCTTCCCATTGGTGATGGGATGTTACACTTAATCAGTTGATCCACCATTTGAATGAGCCTTAAAGTTGGCTTCATATTGCCTAACCTTAATTTCCTACAAATCAACAAAGGCATGAGGTTTATACTAATGCCTAAGTCGCTCATACATTTTGTAAATTCTAAATCACCATCTAAACAAGGTATCATAAAGCTCCCTGGGTTTTTCAATTTGGAAGGCATATGGCTACTGACTCTATTAGTGTACTATCTAGTTATCTTCCCAAATGTGCTTGTTTGATAATATTTCTTTCAGGAACTTCACATATTTGGGCATGTGTTCCAACACCTCCACAAAAGACAAGTTAATTTGTAAAGTCTTTAACTTCTCTATAAACTATGCAAATTATGCATTTAGTTTATTCTTCTGTAATCTTTGTGGGAATGGAATTTTAGATGGTTCTAGGAGAGGAGCAATGTAGGGAGAGTCCTCATTCTTTTCTTCATCTTTTTTTTTCTATTTTTCTTGGTCCTTTACAAGGTAGGTTTCATCTTATTTTCTTGCTAGTTCTTTTAGCTCTTTACCACCCTTTAATGTGATCGCCCTGAATTGCTCCCTTAGCTTTGCTTCGCTATTACTTAGAAGACTCCCCACACTTCTTGTAGCTAATGCATTAACAAGCTAGCCCATTTAAGCCTCTAGGTTGTGAATAGAAGAGACATGGTTAATTCTACCATATTTGACCAAAATTCCCTTCTAAACTCGTAAATTTGGAAGTCATCATCTCCACAAATTTGTCCATGTTGAACCCATTATATTGGACTTCTCTTGTTGAAATCTTGATGCACCTTGATTCCTCAATTAAGTTCCTGTATTGTTGGACTAAGAAACTTTTGGGTGGTTCTTCTACCTAGGATTTTACGTATTGAAATAAATATTATTCCCTCCTCGACAAAAATGTGTACCCACATAATTGAGATATTCCACGTTGTTGTTCTGCATTAAGAAGCAATCAACTATAATATAGCTATTTTGCCCATATGACTCGCATTTGTGTTAAATTGCTTTAAGTGGAGCGAAAGAGGTGGTTTTCAAGCTATTTAGTTTCTTTATTAAGCTAGCGATTTCAGTTTGTAGTGTTGTCACTGAATCGAAGTGACATGAATCATCCTGGATTTCCCCTCTTGAAACTTAAGTGGAGCCCTCTCAATGATCCTTTGGTAGCCCTCCAATCAATTTCTAACTCAATCGAAGGGTTCCTATAAAGCTAATTCGTTCAATTATTAAATTTTTTATAATTTAAAAGTTAAAACTGCAGAAAATAATGAATTTTTTTTCTTTTCTTTAATTTTATGAAAATCTAGCAATATAATGACTGCTTTTTCTAAGATTTGCAAACTTCAAAAACCTACATAACACGATTTAAAACATGCATAGTATTTCATATACCATCTCGACTTTATGAATGGGACCTCAGGTCCATATCATAAGCAACCACAAACATATAATTCTCAACATTTCAAAAACATAATATATAAACATTAATTAAACAGTATAAATAAAACATTTATATTTTCATAAATACATACAATGTTTCTTGAAAACAGTTGGGCTTGAGTTTGGGATTTTTGCTTACATACCTCATTTCTATTCAGGATCAAAGTCCTCATAGTTCATTAAATAAAATATATTTATAATCCCAAAAATAATTACATCATACCACTTATAAACCATTTCAAAAACGGTTTAAAACATATATGCAAGTAACTAAGTCAATTTCAAGAAAATACATACATAGTAAAAATGACACAAATGTAACATCACCTGACGATACAACTAGTCCTATGGTGGAGTCCAAGCCATTGTAACACTTATACACATATTTGAGCTAGTTTATTTGAAAACATAAAAATATGAGTGAGTTAAAGAGAGCCCAATGAGTATTGATCATTTTACTAAAAATTAAACTTTTCATAATAACATAACTGAAATATTTCCATAAAATAATAAGCTTATGGTAAAATAATTTCCATAAAAGTTCATTCATATATAATAAAATATGGTAATAAAATAACTCATCATAAGACACAATTTTAGTTTTTTCTGAAATACTATTTCGAAATGCTTTTTCAAAATTAAATGCAAAATATAAAAGTTTCCATTTTCCTTTTTCCTTTTTCCTTGAACAATGAACAATAATGATAATAAGTTTTTTAAAAAATTTTATATGGAAAATAATCCAACCATTAGAATTGGTATCATACGGTGTCTTAGGTATATACGACAGAGCATAATTCCTACATCATTCAGCCCATATTAGATGGCATAGCCTTGCGCTTAAGCCACAGTTCTGATTTACGTAGTACAATCCTACATCACATATGAAAGCTAGCCAATATATACCCAATACATGTAGAGGGTGACTCCCTAGACTATTAACAGGCATAATACCACCAGCTGTTAGTAACTGAAGCCCTCTAAACACTAGCATGCATGTTTTATGGTACTTTTTAATACGATCAAGGTATACCAAAGGCTAACAATTCATTTCCTTTTTATCAACAAATAACATAATTTCAATATAATTTGAAATCATATAAACTTTAACTTTCAAACTGAAATTCATATATTGCTAAAAAATAAACTTATACTAGCAATATTCACTTATAACATATCGTTCACATAAAATTCAACATAAATATTCATGATAAAGTAAAAACCATTTGCATAAAATCAATTTTAAATACACTCATTACTTGCCTGTTTCCTTTTCAACACTTCGAAATCCTTTAGCTGGGATCTTTTTTTGATCTGAAAGCCTAATACAAAATACATTTAATTCCTTAATATAATTTCCAGCCAAATACACCACAAATCATTTCAACTTCTTTACTTTCGACATACACTCCATATACTAATTTTTTTTCCAAATAATAACATAACACTTCTTTTAATGATTCCAATGCCAAAAATACATATAATGATCATCCTTAATCACATTCACGTGGTCATTACATCATAATTATAATTTTATACCAAAAATTCCATTAAGGCTAAACTTATCATATTTACATTAAAATTTCTCAGTTCAATTCCATTTGATTTTTAACACGTAAAATCAATCCAAATTCACTTTCCTGACATTTTAATACACACATTTAAGCCATAAAATTTCATTAACAAATTTTTACATAATCATGCCCCCTTGACCGAATTTCAACCAAAACCAAGTCCAAATGAATTCTTTTTCATGTCTTTACTTCATTAGCATCAAAATCATGCTATGAACATTATAAAACATCAAAATAAAAATTTGGTTTATATTAAATTAAAAATCCTAGCCATGATCGAAATTTCATGTAACCACTTCTATGGTTTTTCTTCCATTCTTTCATCATTAAACTAACTTCCCAGCACCATTCGTTAATCTTAAATCACTAAATGGAAAAATAAAACACTTTAGGAAACGGATCTTACCTTTGACCGAGTTTGCCTAGGGTTCCACACACTGTTTTTTTTAATTTTCTTCTCCTAGTCTCTTATAATGCAATAAAACCTTGATATCACATCATAAGGGTGCAATTCATACCATCAAAACCAAATCTAATCTACAACATAACAAATCCAAATTTTCAACAAAACTATTAAGCTTACTAACCCAATTTCTTCTTCCTCTTCACTTTGATGGCTATAGGATCTTTTTTTATGCTTGATGGAGTTAGAAGAGCATGACTAACTCCTTGGATCACTTCTCCACAGCCTAGCCAAACCTCTTCTTCTACTTTTTCTTTTCTTTTCTTTTCTCTCTCTTTTTCTTCCCTTTTCCATCAATGGCTGGTCACAACCTTTTAAAGGGATGAAAATTTTGCTAAATCAAACCCTTTTAAAGAGATGAAAATTTTGCTTAATCACACTTTTTGCCCATCATTTCCATTAATAACATCTCATAATTAACCCTTTACCAAAAGTTCTCATATTTATACTGTAACATCCAGCTTCCATACAAAGGGTTAGAACCCTATATTTCTGTAAATGAGAAATAGCAATGAGAGATTAGAAAATTTTCATTTTTCATACTCATGCATAATATTAGTCTATACACACGTGTTTTGTACACACTATGATGACTATTCATACACTTATTTGACAATTTAGGGTATAAATGATTGTTTTAATGTGGTTATGATATGGATAGTGAGTATTTTTCCTTGACAATAGATTTAGTGAATTAAATTATTTATTAGACTTTTTGGTGAAATTTGGGAAATTTCTGAAAATATGGGTATTTTCGGACTAGGAAAAATGCTAAGTGGCAAGACAATTGATAAATGGTAGTAGAAATAAATGCCAAATGGTAGTAGAAATTATTGAGAAGTGACATTAAGATTTATTGACATGTCTTAGGAGACAATTTGATTAGAAATTGGAGACAAAATGGACCAGTTATTAAAGTGGACCAAATGGGACTAAGGGGAGTTGACAATGTCACTTGCCTTGCCACATCTCACCCACGATTTTTGCATCCTTATTTTTGTCTTTCATTTGGTTAAAACATGTGTTCTTCTTCTCTCCATTTTGTTCTTCATCTTCTTCATTTTTCTTCATCCCCGAAACTCGCTTCTTACCCTATTCACGTTGAAGCTTATTTTCACATTTCATTTGCTATTATTGTTTTGTTGTGTTCTTCATTTCTTACTAAATACCTAACCCTACCACCTCTGAAAGATGATGATCATGGGATGCATAGGGGAAGCTAGGGTTACAAAATTTTGAAGAAGATTACAGTTTAAATCAATTAAGTAACATATTACTCTTCATGATTTGTTACATGAAACATGTTTGATGATAGTTAAAGGTCAAATGATCATAAAATGGTAATATGTATATGCTGAAACATGAATGAGAAAATTTGGGTATATTTATCTCTTGCTTTTACATAGGTGATGATTATTACTTCATAAATTGATGTAGAGATGATTTAGAGTTAGAATGAGTCTTAAAACGGTGTAGGAGAAAGTGCGGAAAAATGTGATTGGTAAATGGAAGTTTCATGTTTTGTTTTCGGTTTATGTTAACATGGATTTCTTTGAATGTTATAGAGATGAACTAAAATGAGTTCAGAGCTAAAGAAAGGGGCTAAGGTGGTGTCTTAAAATTAGGTGAATTAAAATGATAAGTTAGGGATAAAAAGAAGGTGTTAATGAAGTTGAACATGTGCAGAAAGTTAGTGATGAATGTGTATATGTATATGTTCTGCTTTTAAGTTAATGATCAATCATAGATTTTGATTTGTTTGTTAATGATATTAAGCTAAAATGGAAGTAGTAATTAAGAGGAATTAATGAGGACATAATCTAGAAATGATAGACTAAGAAAAAGAGATGAACTGGGATGAAAATGAAGATGAAGTGCGCTAGAATATGTTAGATGGAGTGTTTTCACTGAACATTCATCTATATTTTGGCCATTTATTAATATGTAGATATCAAAATGGGATGATTTTTAGCTTAGATTAAACTAGAGACATATGGATTCAATCTTCATAAAGGAATTGAATTTTTTTTTAATAAAAATATCAGGAGATAACAAGGAATTGAATTTGAATTCTGATCTAATGGTTTTAAAATTTGGCTAGAATTTAAGTACTAGGTGCTGTTACAATTTGAGAATAGTCGTTAGCAATTTGGGTATAACTCTAAGACTAATGAACCGAATTGTATGAACTTTAGTGCATTGGAAACTTAACACATAAAGAAACATTGTTTTAGAAGAACATGTTGCCTAAATACTGGTCATAATGGTCATACAAAAATGACCTTAAAATAGACTTGGAAAAGCTAGAAAATGGGAATGCCTAAAGTTTCTGCCGATAAATCCCATTTTCCATCATCGTGAGAATTGAATAAACATCCAATACACTTCTTTTAAGTTTGGTTTGGGGCAACTAATGTTTAGGTAGTTTCCTATGATGCTTCTAGGCTTGAATGAAGCTTTAATTGAACCTAGAATGACGCTTGAATAAGTGATTAAATGAGTGAAATGTTTAGGGTGATGATTTAGGTTATAATGTAAGAATGGATTGTTAAATATTAAGTGTTCAAATCTGGAATTTTGAGATGTCATGAGGATGAAGGTGAGCCTATGAAGGCTAATATGATTCCATTAAGATGAATGATGAGTATTAAGTAAAGATAAATGATAAATTGAATGTTTTGTGTTCTTATAATGTTAGAATGACCTTGATGAAAGATAGAATGATGAACTAAGAATAAATTTGTACAAATGAGATGTAAACCTAATTCCAACTTAGACATATATAAGTTATAAAGTGAGAATTATCATAAGATGTGAATTAAGGAAACATACCCAGAATAGTCATTTTGAGCATGCATTACATATAGATAAATGTGAATAATTGAATGTTTAAGTGATTGTCCAAATTCGTAAAATGTGTGTACAATGTGTGTATTGCATGATATTGATAGGATTCAACATCTACATTTAGATGTTCTGGATCATGGAAGCAATTGCTAATCCAGAGCGTACTGTGAGTTGACCTAGATGGTCTCACATTGCTCGTTTATTTCTGTTTAAATTTTTGATTGAATTATTATTGATGTGAATGTGATTGATTCCAGACATTGATGTCTGAGGCATTTGATACATGAAATTACATTGGAAGTGCTCATTGTATGTGAATTTGACATAAATAAGTGTTCTCAACAAAATTGTTTAATGTCGAACTATTGTTCAATGAAAAATGTAAATGAGAATGTGAAACTTGAGCATAAGTGATTGATTGAATATGTGTGATGTGATGCATTCATTACATGAAATGCATGATAAGATAAAGGCAGTTGTGACCGGAGTAGCCACCAAAAAAGAGCCTAAAGCTCAAAAAGTCAAAAAGATCTTAAAGTTCAGAATGTGGTAAGAGCCTTTGGTTCACTATGTATAATGAGCCCTGTATCCCCAACAGATAAAGGGATAGTTATTAATGAACCCAGTATCTACAATTGATATGAGGCAGTTACAGACACTCGTTCAAAAAAAAGTAACAACTGAAAGTGAGTTACATGGGCATTTCATATACATTCGATATGTATGTTTAACTAACCAAAACAAACTACTTGAATTGTTTTGAATGTAAATTGCAAAATAAATGAGCAAAGTGATATTGATGCTATATGACGATAAATGAAGTGATGTGAATTATGTGATTGTATGAAACGTATATGAATTGATGTGTTATATGATTGGAGTGAGCCATCGAAGATGGTACACTCACTAAGTTCGCAAAACTCAACAAAATTGCAACTTTGTTTCAGGCTCAGAGGAGAGACCTAGTTAGACAAACTGGAAATATAGCCATTGAAGTTGAATAAGAGATAGAGGTCAGGATCAGTTGACATCTGCATACATTTTTATCATATTTGTATTAAAGAATGTATTCCGCAAATATTGCACTACATGTATCTGAATAATTCTATTTTGTAATGACTTTCCAAATTGAAAATGTTTGTAAATGAGATTGAACAATGAGTGTAATAACAATTGTGATTATGATGTTAATGAATAAAATGAGCAGAAAATGATTATTGGTTTTTCGAAAAATGCATGTGATGTTTGAAAAAAATTTGTAATGAGAGTTATTTGACTACTCTAGCATACCTCTTTCATAGAGGGAGTGTCACCATTTAATTGATTATTTTCCAAACCAATTAATTCATGCTTATCTTACATAAATCTTCCTTTGTAATGCACATATAGGATTTAGATGCATTTGGTTTGACAAAAAGACAATTTTGCTCCTTTGTTTTGAATTTAATGCACCTTATGCCAAAATAAATTAAAAAAATTCGTTGATCACCCTAACTTCAAATTGAATATTAAATACTCTAATTGGACATAAAAAATTTAAATTAGGTGCTTGAAAAATTTTAAATAGGAATTCTTATTATTTTTCAATGAAGGGCATTTTAGTCCAATAATTTTAGATCTCTTGAAATCTATCCAAATGGACTTATTTTTACTCAAATACAATCCTTCTTTTTACTCTAAAATCTTTTATGATAATTTCTGACCATTAGTGTCTGCTCGTCAAAAATTTACTATTCACTAAAAACACTATTCATCTGGAAAATTGTTTGAATCAAAACTTTCCTCCTAAAGTACCAAGTCTAGAGTTTCACACATATAAACACCTTTAAATCTCAAAATGACCATTTTACCCTTGACCAAATTAAATTGTTAAACTTTCCTATATAAATTCAAAAAATATTCTATACAATTCTAAACTTCAAGTTGACCTCAATATGCTCTAATTAAACGATGCTTAGGACATTTTAATTGGGCACATTGTTCCTAAAATCCATTATTTTTCAATATAGGTCTTTTTATTTGAAAATTTTCATATTAGTAGAATTTTATTCAAACAAACTCCGTTTTAACCCGTTTCAATTCCTAAGGACTCCAAACCTAATTTTAGAGTTTTTCATCGTATTTTGATAACTTTTTTGGTTGCTTGGAAGAATTTTAGGATTGAATATGGAAATTACTGAATGTCACCGAATTCATTCAGATTTCATTCAAAAGTGTCACCTAAATTCCCAAAGCATATTTTGAGGCTTTTAAAGCTAGTTCAGACTCATTTCATAACTTTTTAGAGCTCTCAAATTTTTTTGAAAAATTTCTAGTTGAGTCCAGAACCACCTCTAATCTATCTGTGATCTCTATTATAACTTCAATAATACATTTAAATGCTTATATTACTCTAGTATACTATTAATAGAGCATACTCTATAACATGCATGTATAACACATTATACAATACAATAATCGAAATAGTATATTACATTCTCCCCTCAGTATAAAAATTTTATCCTCAAAATATTAAACAAAATTAGTCATCTAAAAAATAAGATATTGACTTCACATCCACTCTTTGTGCTTCCACTCTATCAACACTTTATAGGGACTATCATATCACGGACTCAACTTGTCATATTATCTAAAACAGACTATTCCTTTCCATTATGATATTTGCAAAAATTCCTTGATTTTAAACTTTAAACTCCAAATTCTTCTTATATTTCTACATCTAGCTCTGTTGTCGATTTTAGGTATTATCACCTTGACTCGAACAATTTTGATCTTATTAGTGGTTATCTAAACTAGTTCAGCCCAACTAATTGTCTTTCATCTATCTCATCCTATTATACTAGCACTATATGTAACTATATACTTCTAATCACTTACAACTTGATTAATTTGTCAAGAGAATACCTACTTTGGATGGTTAGAAAATGGGCAGATTTTGTAATCTGATCCTTTATCTCCTATATACTTTCACATTCACTTAGATTTCCCGAAATTTCTACCATAAAATCCTTTATAATATGCTTCCATCTCCATTCTTGGATAAGGAGTGGCTAAGCAATTTTTATTGGTTCTTTGGCTCTTAGCCTTGACTTGTTAATTTAACAAGCATTTGAGCATATACTTTGCTATCACCCTTTTCATACCTTTTGGAGCATAATGCACTTTCAAGGTATGATGCCTCTTTGTATTCCTCAGAAGCACAACATACACTAATGAGTGACTTAATCTAAAATTTCTTTCTTAAGTTCATCCATGACTAGTACACACAATTCTTGACCTAGCATCAACAGAACTTTACCTTTCAATAAAATGCCCTTAGAATTTGCAAATTATCTCTACATGAAACTCTTTTCTCTAAACCAGTGCTTTCGTTTTCTTACTAATAATCAGTTTATTCACAACTTTTCTAACTTAACTATACATCAAACATCCATTTAACACTATCAAGATTCATTTCTACTTAGATTACTACTAATGGAACCTTTAGTTGGGGTTCTCCATAAAACAATTGTTATCGTATAATTATGAATAATAAACATTACCTTTATCATTGTCTCTAACTATTAACAAAACTTAATATTATTTTTCTTGTGTATCTTATATCTCATATGGACTCTTTAGTTTTCGAATCTCAAATGCATAACCAATAGTGAACTATGTATTGTACCTTTGTCACTTTCTATCATACTCTTTAGAAGCAAATAAATCATTTAAGATCATATCTTAAGACACTGACACAATATCCTATTCATATAAAAACCATTCAATTACCTCAGAGTTTAAATTTTACTATCTCATAATACAATTTTGAGCTTATCAAGCCTCAATCTCTTCAAAAAAGGAGTATACCTCATACTTCCACTATGCAACTCTAATGTTCAATAAAAATATCTTTACTTGTACATTTCTTATACTATAAAACACTTACGTGATTTCAGGCATCTTAGAATTCAATCTAGGACTTTATTTATTACTAACAAATTTTAATCATCTAAAATTTGATTCATCTAAAATCTCTATGTCATACTTTTTCAAAGGTCTTATGCATAATTCTTATCATTCTCCCAATCGTCAATTATAATTATCTATAAAATAATATATCTAAATTCTAATAAGAAAATTCTCCATTATGAATCAAAAATTATTGCTAAAATTTCCTTGAAAATTTTACCAGCATTTTTTCAAGCAATAAAACAATTGAATTACATCGAAAGAAACTTAAAATAATGAATGTCCAATACTTAGAATCAATATACTAATACCTACATAATTGAAAGCTTAAATTAACCTGATCATTACTTTAATTAATAACATTAAAAAATAGAATTCTCCTAAAAATATTGTTCAATCATCGATTTTGGTTAAACATTCCATTACAATGTCATCCATAACGTTGCTTTGTATGAATCCACAAATCACCTTATAATAAAAAATAAATTTGACCTTAAAAACAAAATGTTATGCTAAGATTGATATTTATTCTAATCAATCACTCTATAATGTCCTAACATTTAAACAAGTTAAAATTCAGTCACCAATTGTTCATATTAATAATTACTCATCAACTAATTCAATCGGTAAAGAGCAATTTCATCGTCCATGTATATATATTCACAAATTACTTTTCTAGTATTAGAATGCTAAATAACCTAATAAAATTCTGTAACTATCAAGTCATAGAAACTAAATAACTTCTATACTAAATTCTTAGGACTTTTTTAGTTATCATGAATGATATTGTTAGGCCCTGTTTTCGGAGTCAGAGTCATACATGAGTGCATTACTTTGTAGAGTCCTTTTTATGGAATCTCATTAGCCAACATAGGTTCATCTTCATTCTCATAACATCCCAAAATTTCATATTTGAGCACTTGATATATGACAACCCAATCTTATGTTTATATCCTCATTTATCACCCTAACATATCACTCATTTTTATCTCTTATTATCACATCAAGCTAAGTACATGTCAAGCTCCATTCAGACCTAAATGTATCATAAGAAAGCATTGATAGGTCCATAATTTATATATGTGCATGATTTGGGATGATAGGCATAAATTTTAGTAAGGATGTCGGGTTAAGGTCATTTAAGCACTGTTTCGAAGAGGATTTCGAGTTCTACAACTTCTGTGAAGAACCGAAGAGAGATTTTGACATCTAGAGGGTCAAAATAACACATTTATAAAACTATCTCAAGAATGTCCGCTTAGAGGACATACATCCCTTCAAATGGACATAAACTGAGTTGGGACATTAAAATTCTCGAGAAGGTCTGCCCAGCAGCCAGCAGACATTTACGAGTCAAATTCTATATTTCCAACTCCTACAAGTTACCTATGCCCCATCTTATGCATATCTATCATTCCTAACTCATTTTCCTCATCATTTTCCTTCATTATCATTTCCATTTCAACTCAATATCATTTATAATACATTCGTAACCTATGCTTGGTCATCGTCCCAAAAGCATAACCTTTAAACTTATACATATTCATCATAAATTTCTGCACATGTTCAACCCCATTTATCATCTTCATTTCATCTCTAACTTATCACACTACTTCTTCCCATTTTAAGACACCATATTACTCTTATTCTCTTAAAATAAGTTTAAAAAGGCTATAAAGTGTCCTACATGTACCCTGTGTAGCATCACTATTTGTAACAATCATATCTTCAAATCCAATCTCCAAAAATAACATACTTTATATCGTTGGAAAACTAAGAGGATAAACTACAACTTCCATGAAGACAACCTTTTCCAAAAGAGTCTAGATTAATACAAATTTTCCCCGAAAGTTAGAACACAAATTTTACCCCTATGCATGCTTGAAAATGTAATGCAAAAAGCTTGGAAAGTTATAAGCAAAACATAAATATATTTCATTAACATCAAAAGAAGAGAGTTTTACAAAGATTTAATGACCATTTCAAGAACCAAATACATCATTGGTCTCATAATCCAAAAATACAAAATATACATATGATTGATACTTGAAATATAGCTAAAGCCTTGAATATTCTTACACTAACTTAAAAACAAAAATATGCAGATTCAGAGTGATGCCTTGACTCTCGATCACTCGATCACTCAATCTCTTGCTCGTCGCTTGGAGATGGGGAGGAATGGAGGGTGAGCTAGAAGCTCGTGGGTAATAAGTTTATAGCGTAAAAACAAACAAAACCATTAAAAATATCCATTTCAGTAGTAAAATGTTTTGCAACCATAAAACATGTATTTCCTAAATTCTCAAGCTTTTCAAACACATCATAAGCAACATAGGACATATATTCCTCAATTTCTCGAACTTGTCAAACCATTCATACACAACATAAGACATGTATTCATCAAACTTGTCAACAAATCATAAACAACTTAAGCACTCATAATGGTTTAGGTAGTCCATATACATGAGGGAGTTCTCGCGAAACTTCAATAAATATGAGGGAGTTCTTGCGAATCTCTGATAAACATGAGGGAGTCTGTGAAGGAGCTTCATGGCACTAGCGGGCAGATGAAAGAAACATTTAACATGGTCAACGTGCACGTGACATAACAGAATGGACCACCACAAGCCCACCCACACAAACATGAATTTCATGACTTGTAAACATATTGCATAAAAGGCACATTTTGGTAACATGAGTTCCATAAGCATGATATATTTCAAAACCAATTTCCATCATCATTTTATAAATCATCATAAAGATTTAAGTACCAAACATATAGCAAATACTTGAATCATTCAAGAAGCAATAAATGCAACATTTATAAAACAATTGAAAATCATTCAAATCTATTGATTAGGAAAAATTC
>JAOSBO010006487.1:0-13362 GCA_027563915.1 Erythroxylum rotundifolium
AGTAATATCACTATCTTATTTATGTTTATTATTATCCTTATACCATATCATGTATAGATTGGAATGATGATTTGGATGTATTGCTTCCACAACAAATAAGATTTCTAAAAAGTTTTGAAATCTACCAGTTCTCCAAATATGGTATGCTTTCTTTTCCCGATCCATGATTTGACAAATTAACTTTGCTGGTCCATCTTACTATACACGCCTTACTTAACCCTCACTCATCTCTTCTGTGCATTTTCATTTAAAACACATCACAAGTTTTGAAAATGTATATATTTCCATAGGACTGTATAGGACATGCAGATGTTGATTGTGTTTTGTTCCTCTATTTTCGTCCTATACTGCCATTTTTACTTGGCTAGTTATGCACTTACTGCATTTGTTAAATTTTCTTCATCTTGCTTTGCAATTTTTTTCTCATTCAATTCCCTGCTGTTAATTAATGTAATTCCATGTATAATACATCTAGTTCATGTTATTTGCTTTAACTTCATTTCTTTGGAATTATGCCTCAACTCACATATGAGCCAAAGTGAGTAGTATAAGCAATTTCATGTTAATAATCACTAAGTGTTATAGAATAATTTCATAATAAATTAAGCATCTATCAATTTCCCCCATACTTAGTTTTTGATAGTCCTCGGGCGAAACATTAAAATTAAGCATAAAGAAATAAAAACATTGACCCATTTCCTATATGCTCCAAGAATGCATAATCATAAACAAAGATTAATGTCTTTCAAAACTAATAGCAAGAATTTAACATTCCAAGCTTTTACTCATGATCAATCAACATTTCTGATCTTCAAAAACTGAGCAATCTAATGGTAGAATCAAAAATTATGTTTAACTAAAATACATTCATAGGAACACTCAACACTATTCATGATCATATCATCCCATAACTTTGCATATCATTTCATTTCTCCACCACTAATTTTCACATGTAAAATCATGGATCAAAGGACTTTTCAAGGTTGTAATGTGGGCAAAAGTAAGGTGAGATATATTTGGGTTAACTTGAAAGCCATTAAGCTATTGAAATAAAGTAATATTGAATGTGACATCAAGTGCACAAGTTAACCTTTAGTAAAAACTAGGTACCATCAGTTATGACTAATGCAACATTTATATTTCACAACTCAGTTCAACTCTCACACACAAGGCACATGAAGCTTATACCGATCTGAAGGAATCACTCATACAATTTATGCCAACAATACATTGAAACCACAAGAGTGAACCTTCCAAGACAACATTAACCTTATATTTAATGTACTCAAATAACACATTCGTTAGAACTTTAGGAAGATGCATTAATTATGAATATGTTTGTAAACTCATATGCACTTCCTCCTTGATAAATTTATTCAAACATCTATTTATTTATTTCTTTTTCATTTTCTTTCTTTCATTTTCTTGGACTTTTATGTTTTCTTTCTTTCTTTTTTTAACATTAAAAGAAACTACATTATCATGGAAATTTCAAGGATAAGATATAAAATAACACCCCAACATTATAACTAACCCTCATAAATGTACACCCGTACAGTTAGAATTTTGTACATCCATAAACTCAACAACCATAAATGTTCCACTAATTTATGGTTTGGGTAGGACAATTTGTTAAGTATAAAGCATTTACATGAAAAAAAGGCGAATAAGGCCCAAGGGGGGCTTAATAAGGGAAAATTTATGTTAACAGGGTAGGCTATTTGGCTAATGTAGCTTATGAAACAAAGAATGTCTAATCATTTCCATGTTAATGCATGTGATAAAATTGTGGTCTTGAATAGAAATTCAAGTAAAAATCAGGATGTGCATATCAAGCAGGTCATAAATTATCAAAAGAAAATGAGATTTATATGAATGTGTTAGTCAATTAAGAGTTAAAATCCCACCGACTTAGCCTACCACTAGTCACTACTCATCTAAAGATAATGCATATCAACTATTCACAAGAGTAAAAGTACATGCTAAAGTTGCTATAAAATTGTCTGGTCAATTCATAGAAAGCGACAAAGTGTTTCTTTAATTTTTTTATTCTTTCTCTCAATTTGATTGAAAACTTAAAAACAAGTAAGAAACAAACCAACAAAGAGCACAAATGTAATAAAAAATGCAAAAATGTAAAGAAAAGAAAGTTACTTCCCTTTGGTTGCCTCCCAATAAGTGCCTTGGTTTAGAATTGCTGGCTTGAATCCATACTTTCTTGACAAGATAAAGTTATGACCTTTTGGTGGCACATGTAGTACATCCACATGAGGTTCTTCCTGATGGAGCCTTGGATGATAATCATTCACTTCGAGCATCCTCCCTATCTTCAAATTCTCAATCTCAACTGAGTTCATACTCTATAAAATCATTTCAAAATTCATTTTACCTATTTTTCCTCATTTAATTCCTATAAAATGATAGGAAAAGGTAAAGAGTCAATCTAAAAAATAATCGTGCACTCTGTTTTTACCTCCAAGATAAAAGAAGTAACTTTTTCTGCTTCAAGCTTCTCTTTAACTTCTTGAACACAAGCAATTCCTTGAGTATTGCTCTCAAAATTCTCAAGCTCCTCATCACTCTATAAGGCTTCTGTACTAACATCCATTAGGTGTACCTCGAGTTGATATGACTGCTCCTTTTCTATTTGTGATTCTAAATAGTCGATCACTGCCATCTCACCCATTACGCTTGCCACGTTGTGGTTTCTAAATGTTATATGCCTCATTTCTAGCTCGAGCTATAACAACTGTTGTTGTAGGCTCTGTTGAAATTGGAGATTGTTAACAATCACAACATTAATCAATTCTTCTAAAGTCATACTTGAATTGTGACTTCTGGTCTATACAGGAATTGATGTGCATCTAATTATCCCATCCACAACCAAAATTAGGTTAATCAGTCTAACTTTGGTTATAGGATTAAGAGTAAGAATTAAAGGAAAATTACTTTCATCCATGAAATTTTCTAATTAATTAAAATTTTCACAAACACGAAATAGAAAAATGAAAGGATCATAAAATAACTGAAAGTATAGCAATTACGAACAATCATAAAATAACTGAAAGTATAGCAATTACGAACAAATATGTAACACCAATTAAAATCACAAAAAAGCTAAAACACAGCACTGACAGCAATGACACCAAAATTGACAACGTGTCATAACACTGGTGGAAAAGTAACTAAACTACTATTATATCATTGGTGAGTCTAGGTCGATCCGATAGAGAGTCTGTGTAAAGTTGTTAAAATGACATTAACAAGTGTTTAGGTTTTGGGTGGGTTTTGGATTTGAGAAATAAGAAAATTAAATGAAACTAGACTAATAAAAACAGTTAAAGAAAACAAGGAAAAAATGTTAAAAGTGGGAAATTCAGTAGGGACTCGATTCTTTGGTTTAATCTTGACCTACACCCTAATTAAACATATTTCATTGATTTGTTGTTCTTAAACCTCTCTAAGAAACCATTAATTGTGGGTTAATAATTAACCTGAGTTTTCCCTTTGGTAGTGTTTAATCAAGATACGATCAATAATTAAACCTAACCACTAACTAACCTAAGATATCATATCTAGCTTTAATTAGGTAGTAGCATTACGAATTAGGAAAATTGATTAATCAAGGCAACAATAACATACGATTCGTCATTTAACCTGGGTTATATTACCCATAGTGATTACGAATCATTAGTTGCGACATATGAATTTGAACATAACAATTAGGAATAATATCAAAATTATAACAATGGGTTTATAAATAAATGATTCTATGAACGGCTTAAAATTATCTTTTCACAATGCCCTATCAATACAAGATAACATAATTAATTCCTAATGGGAGAAAAAAATAAAAAAATATGAAAGAAATGCTTAACCTGAGTCGTTGACATCGACGTCACATCCATACCGATGTCAAGACGTTCAGGCCTCGAAAGGTCTCTCAAGAAAAATGCTTCAGCCTCATGAACATTGTCCTACCTGAAGACCCTTACAGCTTCTCTTTTCTCTACGCCTTCTCTCTTCTTTATGTGCTCACTCTCATGCTAGCTACTGTCCTATAGATTTCAAAAATTAACTTTACTGGGCTATCTTACTGTACACGTCTGGCTTAACCCTCGCTTGTGTCTTGTGTTCATTTTCTTTCAAAATGCTTCCCAAGTTTTAAAACCGTATGCATTTCTATAGGACTACGTAGAACACACAGACGTCATCTAGGTTTTTTCCCGTCTCCTTTCCTCTGGTGTTGTTGTTTTTTCTTGACCAGTTACCCACCTGTTACATTCCTTGTCTCCTGGCCATTTATTGTATTTTCTTCATCTTGCTTCGTCGTTTTTATCTCATTTAATACTCAACTCTTAATTAACATTGTTGCACATAATCTATGCAGCTTATTTTCTTTTCTTTTCTTTTCCCTTTAATTTTCTTCTTCTTTCTGTATGTAGACAAGTGAAATTAACCTTTGGAAGATGGACCAAATATCGTGGTTTCAATTCACTTTAACTTTGTTGCCTCTGAATTGCTCCTAAAATCACATATGAGTCAAAGGGAGTACCTTAAGCAATTTCATGTCAATAATCACTAAGTGTTATGGAATAATTTCATAATCAATTAAGCACCTATCGATTTCCCCCTACTTAACTTTTGGTCATCCTTAGGCAAAACATTAAAATTAAGCTCAAAGACCCAAAAACATTTAATCATTCCCATATGTTCAAAAATACATAATCATAAACAAAGATGAATGACTTTCAAAAATCATAGTAAAAATTTAACGTTCCAAGCATTTACTCATCATCAATCAACATTCATTGTCTTTAGAATCTAAGCAATCTAATGGTAGTCTTGGAAAATGTGTTTAAATATAATATATTCATAGATACACTCAACATTAATCATGATCATGTCATTCCACAATTTTGCATATCATTTCATTTCTTCAACACTAATTTTCACATGCAAAATTATGGGTTAAAGGACTTTTCAAGGTTGTAATATGGGAAAAAGTAAGGCGAGATGTATGTAGGTTAAGTAACTTGAAAGCAATTAAGCTTGTGAACCAAGGCAACACTCAATATGATATCAAATGTACAAGTTAACACCATAAAAAACTAGGCATTGTTAGCTATGACAAATGCAACATTTATGTTTCATAACTCATTTCAACTCTCACACACAAACCATATGAAGCATATACCAATCCAAAGGAATCACTTATACAATTTATGGTAACAATACATTGAAACCACAATAGTGAACCTTCCAAGCTAACATCTACCTCATATTCAACATACTCAAATAACAAATTACTTACAACTCTAGGAGGAAGCATTAATTATGAATAACTTTGCGAACTCATATGCACTTCCTCCTTGAAAATTTATTTTAGCAAAATTTTTTATTATTTTTCTTTCTTTCTTTTTAATTTTCTTTCCTTTCCCTTTCTTGCATTTTCCCTTTTATTTCTTTCTTTTTTATAAAATTAAAAGAAACTACTTTAAGATGCGAAATTCAATGATAAGATATAAAAACAATTGTAATAGCTAGTTCCCAAAACTACTAAAAGTTAAAGTGTTAGATTGCTTACTCACATGAATTAGATCATATTAGAATGAATTTGGTGCATTTAGGATATTATTTTTATGATTTCATTCACATGCATAATATGAGCATACACACAAGAATGTTGATTTTTAAAAAATTACACTTAATTGACATATTTCGAGGTATAAAAGTTTCCAAATAATTGTGACATGATTGTGCATTTCTAACATCCTGTATTTTGATTTACCAATAATAAGAATTGGTGGATTACAATTAGTAACTTGGAGTTAATTATTACAATTGGAAGATTGATGGATTAAAATGTACATTTATACTAAGAAAAATTTCAAGTAGCAATACAAGTTGACATATGGAAATTTTGGATGACTAAGTTGATAAATTGGGTGTCAAATGGTAGTAGAATTAAGAGAAAAATGGCCTAAGAACTAACTGACATTTAGCAGCCTAAAGAGAGGACTTGTAACTGGGCTAGCCATTTAACAAGTGTCCTTAAACTTATCCTCCACTTACACCACACGACAAAAATATGACCAAGTCTCTTCACTTGTTGTTTTCTACAAAAACACCCTCCTTCTTCTTCCTCTCACTGTTGGAACTTACTTCTCCCTCACATCTTTGTGTTTCTACCTAAATTCTGTTCAATTTCCACACCAAAATCCATGCAAAAATCCTTCATAAAGACAGTTATAGAAGTAGAATGTTGTTGTATTTGCTATTATCTTCTTTTCTTTGCTGAGACCATCCTACTCCTATTTTGTTCCTAAGATGATCTTGTACGCATGTAAAGCAAAGCAAGATAAGGTGGCATTTGAGTTGAACAAGTAAGTGAAATACTAATATTTGTGGCATGTGTAATAGAAATTATAATGATTGATTAGGGATAGATTGAATGTGGTGTTAGTGTTGACATTATCCTGGAAAATGATGAATAAAAAGGGGTACCATTTGTTCTATTTTTGGATGCTTGATAAGAGTAGTCTACGGGGTACTATGTGGATGATTTAAGCTGGGATTTGAAGTAAAATTGATGAAGAATTCATGCTTAAGATAGATGTTATTGAAATGTAGAAAAGTTAGGACTATGTGTATGATGGTATAAAGTTTGGTAATGAAACAAATGAGTAGAATTTTTATGTGATTTAATGTAACCAAAATGAAAGCTAGACTACCATGAAATGAAGTACCTTTATAGGAAATGAATTATGAAAATTTTCAAGTGTTAGTGATGTCCCTAAGTATGTGAAATTTGTGCAGAATTGAGGGAAGAAAGAGAGTGCACAATCATGACCTATTGAACAAGCTTCTGTCACCATCGCGGCAAGGTCCCCTAGGATCATTGGCCTAGTTCTAGAATGTTAATTTCTATTATGTACATGTTGAACCAGTTGAGGAAAATTCACTCTAAATTGGTATATTTGGACTTGATTAAGGCTTAGAATGAGCCTATATTGTTGCTTGATTAATTGGTTGAAGAGCTTGATAAGTTTAGGTTGATAATTGATGTCGTCAGTTAAGGAATGTGTTATTTTGGTGTCAGTGTAGCCAAATCTGGAAATTATGATGTTATAAAGGCATAAAGGTGTTCATATGAATGCAAGCATGATCTTAAAGATATGAGTAATGTGTATTAGGTGTGAATGAATGAGCATTGGAGAATATGAGATATTTGTATATGAGAATTGGGTAATTGTACGAATATATATATTACTAGAAAAGTTTGGTGAATGTATAATTGATGAATTTGGAGTAAATCAAGCTTACGTAAGCTATCAACCAGATTGAAAACTAGTTGTATAGAAGCTATAACGTTTGAATAGTCAAGATATTTGTACGATAACACATACCTAGGAAGTCAATTGAGCATCGATTGAAACATGACACATATACATGTGCATGATTATATATTCATATGATTAAAAAAATTAGTGATTTGTTAACTATATTTGCATTGCATTGCTATAAATGTGAAAGCTGATCATCAACATTTAGACATTTCCCGAACATTGAGACAATAGCTTTTTGGAGCATATAGAGGGTTAAGTTAGATGTGTAAACTCAATTATATGTGCTCTTGTATAAATTGTATGGTAAAATGGAATGTGTTTATACCTGGTAGATAATTGCCAGTCTTGGATCTGAGGGGTTTGATATATATGGAATGAGTACACAGAAATGAAAGGAAATGAAAACATAGCATATGAAATGATTCATCTCAGCATATTGGAATGCATGATCAAATAAAGGAGTTGTGACGAGAGTGACCGATGTAGGAAAAGAGATTTGAGCTTAGGATTATAACAAAGAATCTCAGGCTTAGATGACGTGGACTTGGCATTTACAATGGATACAAGCCAGAAATGAACTTGGTATCCACAATAGATATGGGACAGTAAATTTTGTTGATATGCACTTGGTCACAACAAAACAAAAATGAAAATAAAAATACATATGCAATTGTGTATGCATGCCTACATGTATGAAATGATTGAATTGAAATGTATTATTGAATTGTTTTAAAATACTAAATTACTGTTTAAGTTAATGGATGATGAGTTGTGATGTTCAATGCTAGTTTACATGATATGCTTGTGGAAGTATGATAAACTTTGCTATACTTGTTTTTGTGATATGACTTGAGTGAATACATCGATGATGGTTTACTCACTGAGTTTGCAAACTCAAGGGATTTTTAGCTACTAAGGTGATATAATAAAAGTCTAATGATTTCATTATGAGGACAAGAATGGATGAAAGGTCTGAAAAATCAAGTTATAGTCTTGTGTATTAGTATCCCATTTCATGTTATGTTTTTATACTAAGATTGAACTCAAACAAATGTTGTGTAATGTATATGTGGATTGTGAATTTTAATAACATGTGACTATTATTTTTATGAATTAAATGGGAGGAATTAAACTCTTAGAATGCTTATGATATTTTTTATTCCTTTAATGAGTTAGTTTGATTGTCTTAATGTACCATTTTTTTAAAGTATGTTTTCAAATATCCTCTGGTGTGTTTGGGCATATGTTATATTGGCGTGGTATGTTATAGTTTTTAGTATTAGAGCATAGTTTGGCATCCTTAGGGACATATATAAGCTTTTCAACATGACATAGAGAAAGAGACCCATATAGTGACCATTATTATTGTTTGTTATAGGTCATCTGCCATAGGAGACCGTGTTGTGGAATCAACTAATCTTGGGTTAATAGGAGCCAGTAGAGAGTCCCCAATACCCTAGTTTGAACAAATGCCTTAGAAGACTCAAAGTAGAGAAAAGAGGTAAGATAAACTTAGTAAGCACGGGACTATGGACTTCTATGAAAGTACAAACCTTATCGAGGCAGAGGGTTGGCTGAAGAGAAAAGAGAGAGTATTTGATCAAATGGACTATGAGTCTAATAGGATGTATGACTATGTGGTCTCTTTACTTCAAAATTCAGCCTATCAATGGTAGAAGGTAGTTCTATGTAGTTCTGCCCAACCTTGTAGACTAACATGGGGGGACTTCCTAAAGGTCTTTAAGGATAATTAGATGTCGAAGATTTATTTGGACAGGAAGATAGGGAATTCCTCGACTTAAAATAGGGAAATCTCACAGTAGCTAAGTATGAGGTACGTTTCAATGAACAATTACGGTATGCTACTGCTCTGATCCCGATTAAGGAAGATAAGTGCAAGCGGTTTGAGGATGGATTGAATATGGAGATCAGGATAAGTTTGGCTATTACAAATCTAAATAGTTTTACTAAGCTATGAGCTACTTTGATTAAGATTGAGTAGTTATTAAAGGATGAACAAGGAGAGTATAGACAGGAGTTTAGGATTAAGAGGCATGATTAGTTTCAAGTTGACTATGGAAGGAAATTTAGAAAATGCCATAATAGATCATCACAATCATAGATGAGATCAAGGCTGTTAAGGTTTAGACTTAGAGGTAGTTATGTTCATTCTGGTGGTGGCAGAGGTCAGGCATCTGGAGGACAAACGTATGGTAGACAAACACTATAAATTTTTAGTTGTCAATGCTATGGAAAAACCACCTATGGTAGAGTATGTTGGAGGTATCGGGAGCTTGTTTTCACTATGGCTCCTTAGAACATCAGATTAGAGACTGTTCAGTAACTTTATGAGCATAGTCTGGAGTAAGAAGATTATCAATGATGGAGATGACTGTCCAACAGAGCAGAGCTAGTAGAGCAGGACAGAGAGGAAAAGGTATGGGTAAAGCTAATTAAGCAAGTCTTAGTATTAGGACTGAGCTACAGAGTAACCAATCACAATCCCAGCCCAAAATCTTTGCTATTATGAGATATGAGGCACAGAATTCCCTAGATGTTGTTACAGGTGTATTACATGTCTTAATTTTGAGGCATCAGCATTGTTAAATCTCAGCTCTATGCATTCATTTATTTCCCCAAATTTGGCATCTAAATTGCATGGTGGGAGAGAGATGTTGAAATTTCTCTTAGAAGTGAACTTTAGTAGATAGTACTATAGTGATTGGAGAAGTATGTAAATGGTGTATTATTTGGGTTAACCAAGCTGAGTTGAAAGCTAATTTGATAGTACTATAGTTGAAAGAGATAGACCTTATTTTAACAATGGACTAACTTACTGTTCACAAGTTTGTTATGAACTATTGTATTAAGGAAGTTATTCAATCCCCTACTCAACCAAGGGTGATATTTGAAGCCGTTAGTCAAGCAATTCTAACCAGATTTATTTCATCAATAAGCATTTTTAGATGGATTTGAAGTGGATGTGAGGCCTATTTGGTCTATGTGACTAATACCTGAGTGGAGCAGACATTACGGGATATTTCAATTATTACGAATTTTCCAAATTTTTCCCACTAAATTATTGATACTACAACCAGATAGGGAAATGGAGTTCATCATTTACCTTATGCCAGGTACTATTCATATATTTATTCCTCCATATAGGATGGAACCTATGGAACTTAAAGAACATGAAACTCAGTTGTAGGAGTTGTCAGATAAGTGTTTTATCAAACCCAGCATGTCACCTTGGGGCACTCCATTTTTGTTTATGAAGAAGAAGGATAGGACTTTGACTTTGTGTAATGATTATAAGCAATTAAATTAGGTGACAATGAAGAATAAATATCCCCTACCACGAATACATGATTTACTTGATCAGTTATAGGAAGCTCAGGTGTTTACTAAATTCGATTTCAGGTCAGGGTATTATCAATTGGAAATAGAGAAAGCTAATGTACAAAATAGTGCATTCAGAACTAGATATATTTGAGATTGTGTATTGATTACAGGCAATTAAATCAAGTGAACAGATGACTTTGTTACAGGAGGTATATTAAGCGGTTTTTATTGATCTCAACCCATTTGACAAAGCTTATGAGGAAGAATGTACCTTTTTAATGGGATGATGAATGTCAAAGGACATTTGATAAGTTAAAGCAGTATTAACTACAGCACTAGATTTTGCTATTCCATCTAGATCTTGAGGATATGTTGTGTACAGTGATAGAAGGGTTTAGGGTGTGTTTTGATGCAGTATGGTAGAGTGTCTTCTTATATGTCAAGACAGTTAAGGCCTCATGATTTTAATTATCCAGTTTATGATTTACAAATTGCTGCAGTAATGTTTGCTTTGAAAATTTGGAGACATAATTTATATAATGAAACATTTCAAATTTTTATGAATCATCTAACTTTGAGATGTTTGTTAAGTTAAAAGGAACTTAATATGAGACAAAAGAGGTAGATTAAGTTATTTAAGGATTATGATTGCATGATAGAGTATTATCCAGATAAGTCCAATTTTGTAGTTGATGCATTAAGCAGGAAATCTAATAGCATTATAGCACAAATTCAAGCATGGAGTTTGCTAAATCTAGTTTAACTGAGAGCATTGAATGTTGATTTAAGTTTGTGATATAATGAAACACTATTAGCTACGTTGAAGCTTAGACCACAATTACATGAAAGGATCAAAATTGTTGGATCGTTTATAGTTCCAGTATGCATATTGTGCAGTGGAATGGACCATAGAAATTTGGGTCTTGTGCCTTAGTTAATCAAAAATTTCACAACAAGAAGTATGGAGAATTATCTCTTTTAGCACGCGGATTAGGTTTCTTTCCAGATATCTTAACGCTGCAGCTCTCGAAAGTCCTCTACCGATATCCACAGGAGGATGAATGATCCGGGCAGTAGCTAATGTATGATAGCATGTTCTAAACACTTTAGAACGTTGTACAGTTATTCTCCTAGGAAAATTGACAAATGGTTAGGTGGCTAAGGTTTTCATATGTCGTCTAATAAGACATAATCCCCCTATTTATAGAGAAACTCTAATCTTAAACCTATTAGGAATAGGAATATCATAATTCTAAACCTATTAGGATTATGGAAGGCCAATAACTTTCGGCCCATACTATCTCTCGTATATTAAAAGCTCGATCACTTAATTAAATCTAACTTAATAAATATATCCACATATATTTATTCAGTGCATAATAAATTAGGTCCAAGAGAATAAACCTAAATCACATCAATCTTTTTGTGCGACCCTGTAGGCTCATTTGACGTTGGCAATAGGCTTGATAACACTTCAAGACCTAAAGACATAAGTGGCTTCTAGCAAGACATTATGACTACCCAAATCAAACAAGGATCAGTAATCCGATTTAACCTTTAACCATAGTTACAAACTCAGTCCCTTTGTAACACGATATCAAGATTAATCATAAAGCATGGCACATGTCAACCTTAATCATAGTTTCTTGATTCCCAAGTTATCAGACTGACATTGATGACTCCTTATCATTTCATTTGAGCACGACCATGCATTTCTTCAGTCAAACTTATCAAGAGGCCCAAATGATATCTCTCTCATTTAAGAGAGGTACAAATCCCATCTACGTTCTTCACATCCCTCTGTATGATTTATATAATGTCTAACATAAGACTAGCTGTTATTCGATTAAAGATAACTAAGTCTAATGTCAAAACACTGAATTCCTCTTGTAGGGCTTTAGGTAAGAGGACTGAAGTCCATATTGAGAGTCACTAATGACATGAAACCATGTAGTGTTCTCTTTGTGGTCGGTCAAATATATGTTCTCTAACATATATCTGTGTGTCCGATTTGATAACTCATATCCATGATCAATAAAACATGGTCATCAATTATAACACATACTAGCCTTAATTTATTATTGTTCCACCAATAATGATCAACCAGGGACAGTTTAGAATAATATTATAATGCTTATGGTTTTACTATCAAGTCACATATTTGATGACATAAGCCTAACACTATTTATGGAATGTAAATCACATTACTTAAACAATATACATGTAGATATAAAAGAATACCTTATAATATATAAATAATATGTCATAATGTTAGTACAAAAAAATCATTTATGACCATTGGCATAGGGCACACTACTAGAAAAAATAACTCAAAGAAAAGAACCAAAAGTAGTGAAGATTGTAGAGAAGTTAAAATAGAATCTGAGTTACAAGTTTGAGTTAAAAAATATTACATTGTGTTTTAATCAGAGGTTATGAGTACCAGATGTTGATTGTTTGAGAACGAAAATTTTGGAGGAGACACATATAGTAGCCTATACTACAGATCCTAGTAAAACGAAGATGTACATTGTAAACGATCTAGAAGGGGGGGGGGTTGAATAGATCTTTTAGACTTTTTCGCAAATTGCTACAATAAAACCAAGAATTAGAACACACAAAATAAACAATCAAAATTTAAATATGAAGGAGTAAGGAAGAAAGGCAAACG